>CM059193.1:19795691-19854215 GCA_030323885.1 Branchipolynoe longqiensis | reverse complement strand
TATACAACACACATATGCATATAAATAAATATATATACATATATATATATAATATATAGATATTATAAGTTAACACAGACAACAGTTTTCAGTTAAAGTTGCATAGTCCCATGGTTGTGAGTTTCTGTCATTTTCGGAGATAAATACATTAGGCTAATCATTATAATCTGCCTTACTTTAGTTTGAAGTAACTTTTATTTTAAATGGCTAACTTTGGAGATATTTGCAGTGCAAACCAGCAAAATTAATATTGGCAAGGATACCAAACACTCTGAAGCCATAAGCTTCTTCTGTGGCAACAGGTTCTATTAAATTGACTCAGCATTCGATTCTACGTGGTGACAAAACATTTAACAAGTGCACCAGTATCTGAGTTACATATATGTAGAATCAAATATAGATCGCTCGCTGCCTTGGTTTTTGAAAACTTGATGTTTTCATCGGACCATAGCCACCAGCACTATGCCCCGATGCCCGAGTCAGCTTTAAATTCATCGCTCAGAAAACAAACTTGCCATTGACTCCGAGTGGCGGGTATGCTAATTGGGTCAAGGTAATTCCGCCGTGCGCTGACATATATAGACGGCGCGCTTCATCGGGTCCCGGTGTGGCGTTTTCAGCCGTGTGCCGTATTCAGCCGTGTGCATAGACTCAAACTCAAGGCATTGTCAATGGTCGTGAGTCACTAACCTTATAAATTTAATATAATGATTTTGTTTTCTATATGTGTACCAAGCGATTTGTTTCTAGGTGGTGTGGTTTTATAGATATTTCACTTTTCCTGGAATTTAATATAATGATTTTGGTAAAGATGTTTTCTATATGTGTACCAAGCGATTTGTTTCTAGGTGGTGTGGTTTTATAGATATTTCACTTTTCCTGGAATTTTCTGTATGAAGATTACTCACCACCATTGACAATGGCTTGAGTTTGACGGTACACGCAGTGCACAACATTAGTTTTATTCAAAATTAATAGAAATCAAGAACACTAACCTTATAAATGTAATAAAATCTTTTTGGCAAAGATGTTTTCTATATGTGTACCAAGCCATTTGTTAATAGGTGGTGTGGTTTTAGAGATATTTCACTTTTTCTGTATGAAGATTGCTCAGGACCATTGACAATGCCTTGAGTTTGAGTCTATGCACACGGCTGAACACGGCACACGGCTGAAAATGCCACACCAGTGTTGCAGTTTCCACGGCACACCAGTTTGCGAGGGATACATCGCTTCTGCGCATGCGTCAAAATCGAACAGCATCGTCACTAACCTCATCAATTTAATATTATTTAACCGCTACGTAACTAACAAAACAAGAACACAACACATAATACAATTGGATGAGTAATTCCTCTGGCTGGTACCCCCTAAAAGGCCCCTCCGTTTATATAAAGCAAATTTTCCTGCCGACTGGAGGCAGATACAGTGTATTGGAGCCGCAGGTGGACTGGCGAGCTGCAGTAACCGGATGCGGGCAGCCCTGTGGGCGGCCCCCAACATCAAAGCAGCACAGTGCTGCCTAAACATGAGAGCTGCACTGGCCACCGGAGCGTTTGACCAACGACTAACCGATACTCTGCTCGAATAATATTTCCGTAACTAGTTACACAACACATAATGTTTTTGGTAAAGATGTTTTCTATATGTGTACCAAGCGATTTGTTTCTAGGTGGTGTGGTTTTAGAGATATTTCACTTTTGCTGTATTTTCTGTATGCAGATTGCTCACAACCATTGACAATGCCTTGAGTTTGACGGTACGCGCAGTGCAAAACATTAGTTGTATTCAAAATTAATAGAAATCAAGAACGCTAATGCTATAAATTTAATATAATCTGTTTGTTGAATATGTTTTCTGAATGTGTGCCAAGCGGTTTGTTTCTAGGTGGTGTAATTTGAGAGATATTTGACTTTTTCTGTATGAAGATCACTCATGGCCATTGACAATGCATTTGAATGCATGTGTCCTTCGCAAACTGGCGTGCTGCGGAAACTGCAACACCGGCCGGTATAAGAAGCAGGCCGGCGGGGAAGGCCGTCACTCCTTCCGGAAGTGTCCGTCCATCTTGACCTCTGCAGCCATGAAGCTCCTTCCTGTCGCGCTGGGACTGGCGTGCCTCATCGGTAAGCATTATCTTCTTTTTTTTCTCTTTCATATATATCTTTTGTCAGTGCCATAGCACTGGTCTTCCGATCGTAAGTGTTACAGGTATTTAGGCATTTACACAATTCTTTAAAAAATCTTTTAACATGGTTTATATAGTAAATTAAAATGTGAAGTAGATTCTGAAATTAAAGTGTACACAATGCAATAAGTAAAGCTTGTTTATTTAATACCACCTCTAGTGCACATTGATTTTTAATTTTATTATCGGCTATTGAATGTCAAATAATGCAATAAGTAATGAGTATGATGTACATTAAATCATTTTACATCTGTATAAAAGGTTTTAGTTGTTGGTTTAGAATTTTGCCAATTTAGTAGATACAAATATCTTCATTTAGTCTTAGTTCAGTGTGATCAGATCCTCTATTTTTTTCTTTATTTTTTGGTTCAAACTTTTACTCCAGTTGAATAACATCTTTTTTCAGCACCGAGGCGCTGGTCTTCCAGCCTTAGCAATTATAGTGCATATGAACTATTTATGGATGAGATGATGCGATGGTATGAACAATATAGACAATAGTAGGTTAAAATGAGGCATTACAAATATAGTGGGGATCTTATTTTGCACATGTAGACTGGAGAATAGCCATTTACCTTTAGACTATATCAGTGATTTGATGATCCTACCTGTGAGGAGACATTAATATAATGGGCATGACTTTCTGATACAGGTAGTCATGGATTTTGGATTATGCAAATAATGGTTGCGCGACTCATTTAAATTGTCTTGGGTCAACTATAGCTTTGTCAGTAATATATGTTTTGTTGGTTTAGTCAGGTGTTATAGTCTGGTGGGTATACTTTGGTAGTTGTTATTTCTTTTATTCTTTTTGCCAGGGGGGGATTTCAGAGAGGGAGAGGGAAGGGAGTGGTTTGGGACTATGTATTTATTTTGGTTCTCAACGTTTGTGGTCTATCCAGGTAGGTTTATTAATGTTTGTCTATGTTGGGCACTCAACCTTTAATCTAGATTTAAATTGCAGGTAGGCTGTTGCATTCCTTGCGGTTGTTGTATTCATTGTGTTGTTTTGTAGGCAGCATGATTTGGGTGTTAGTTGGGGTATTTTTGTGTTAGTAACTCAAGATGTCTTGACTGTTGCTTTGCTTGGTAGTAAATACAAAAGTTTATTCATTGGTGTGAGGAATGAGCAATCCCAATGTTGATGGGAAGGGACTATAGGGAGGGGGAGGGCAGCAGGCAGGACGTACCAGATGGTGGGACCACAGAGGCCACAGCACTGGTTTTGCATTCAGTTGTTTCTGTATCTTATTGTCTTTCTTTATCTTTCTTTATCTTATTGATTGATTGATGTGACTGATTGATTGACCTCTGCCAGAATGAGAAGCAGGTACTCAATTCATTCTGCCATCATGCCTGGTATACTACTTCATTATTTGTAAGCCGTTACTGTCTGCAAACTCTTACCATACTAGTCTACTCATACTCTCTAAAGCTAAGATTCCATAAATGTGGTATGTGCTGTGTGAATGCGACAACAAATGGAAAAACATGTAAATGCACTATGGTGCTTCCATATGTGCAGTTGCGAATGTGAATGCGAATGCAAATGTGAATGCGAATGTGTACACAGCAAAGTGGATTGCTCAATGCACCGTTCGGTGCAAATGCCACATTCTGCATACACATTCGCATTCACATGCTGCATGCCGCATGCCACATGCCACATGCAGCATACCATGTATATGGCATCTTAGCTTAAGTGGGCAACAATTGCCTACTGACTTGCGTTTTTTCACCTCAGCCTACTGCAGCTCCGAGGCTATGATGAAAAAGAAGCTGGCACTGATGGATGGATGGGGCGGCCATGGCCACGGTGAATGGTCATGTTGGTTTCTGATGGGGGCTGGGGGAGGGGGGTTGCGCCTCCCGGCAGGGTCCACACAAGCAATGTACCCATAGCTGACCAGGCATTGCCGCTAGAGAGGCCCGGTGTAACAATTTCAATTTCCACCCTTTTCAAGTTCCCCCTGGGAATCTGAAAACGTTTTCAGATTCCCGGGAGGGAAATTAAAAACAGTTTTCAGATTCCTCCCCCTATTTTCAAATTCCCCCCTCTGGGAATTTAAAATTGTTTAAAAAACTTTTAAAAACGTTTATAAATTCAGACCTATAATATCTTTTTCTTAGCCATCTTGGAGACTTTTTGTGTCATTTGGGGTGAAATATGTTTTGTTGTACTACTAATAATTTCCATTATGCTATTCTTTGAGTATTATTATATTTGTCATGAAAAAAATAAGTAAAGAAAGAAAATTCCTCAAAAATGGGGGGAGGGAAAGTTAAAACAAGGGAGGGAACTTGAAAACATTTTCAAATTCCCCTGGGATGAATTTGAAAACGTTTTCAAGTTCCCGGGGGGGAACTTGAATCAGGGGGGAATTTGAAATGTTTACATCGGGGTCGTCACAATGCCCACAAGCTTAGGTGGGGAATTACAGTGACCAACACAATGTTATTTATTTATTTACAATTATCATGATAGAATATGACTATTCATGGTTTGTATGTTTCTTTCTTTCTTGAAGTTTTATCATGGATAAGTCTGAATAGCCTTTGTTTTCATCATTAGACAGTTGGTCGATAGGAAGCCTGAACCTACACTTTTACCGACCCAAAGGATTTTTATTTTAACCTCCGACAGCACATAGACATGGTATGAGTGCAACAGGCATTTGATAACACTTTAAGTTATACACAGCGATGGAAATCAAAATTTGCAGAGGTGCTGCCATGGAGAATCGAACCACTGACCTTCAGATTAGGGGTCTGACCTAGAAAAAGTCAGACACTCTAACCACTCTGCCACAGAGAACACCACCAGTATGTATTGTATAAAGTATGCTCTTGGAGCTGTTGAGGGCCCAATCAAGACTGAGGGTCAAGCAATTTCATGTAATTATATTCAATTACACTTAATTGCATCACACTTGGAGCTACTAAGAATATCCATGGGATACTTAGTTTAAGGGTTCTGAGCAAATCAGTTCTTACCTTCTGGGCAGGAACTGAAAAAGTGCGTTTTTTGCTGTCACCTAGGGAACGGATAGATGCGATCTAAAAAAAAAAGCTTAATGTCAATTAACAAAAATCATAACCCCCTGAGATGAGCAAAGAACCTTGAGATCGCCTCATGGCTACTGTATGCTACCGTGCGGCCACCTTACAATTATGGCAATTTCGGGCCAACATGCCAGAGGCCATTTGTGACTTGAGCATTCGGGAAGGGATAGGTGGCATTACCTAAGTTACATCAAAGACCCTATAATACTAAGATGGCTCACTCAGCCTGTACTGTGTAATCAAAATGATCAAACCCACCACTTGGTGCGCTGGCTGTTCTCTTGTTTAAACAGTTGC
Source organism: Branchipolynoe longqiensis (assembly GCA_030323885.1). Lineage (NCBI taxonomy): Eukaryota > Metazoa > Annelida > Polychaeta > Phyllodocida > Polynoidae > Branchipolynoe > Branchipolynoe longqiensis. Next base: position 19,848,667 of record CM059193.1, on the reverse strand, counting down.
TATATTATATGTATAAATGTATGTATGAATGTGAAAGATGTGTGATGATGGCGATGATGATGATGATGATGCTGATGATGATGTGTATTTGTTCATAGCAATTTCATATTGATGTGTATTCATACTTACCTATCTCATGTATAATATAATTATATGTGTTTACATGTGAAACACCAACCAGCAGCTGATCAAATCCACCACAAGGTGGCACTGCAAAATTTACATTACCATGGGAGAGATAGGAGTGAGCCGTCTTAGTATAATAGGGTCTTTGGTTACATGGTAGTCACAGGCCTTCGAATTCACTCTTAGTCAAAGAATGCCTTTTTGATTCTTTCCCTGGAGACCTGGATTGCAGTGAAAGGCATCTTCATAACCTTCAGAACATTTCTAGACTTTGAATGTTTAGTTAAACCCACATAGTCCAATGAAAACATCAAATTTTCTAAACCAAAGCACTAACTGTAAATTTAATTCTACATATCTAACCTAGATACTGTTGCACATATTAAGCATTTGTTGCTACGTAATAGGGAACACTAAGTCAGTTTAATGGAATCTTTCACTATTGAAGTCTATGGTGCATGACCTGTTTTGTAAAACACACCTGTGGCTAAATTGACTCTCTATCAGCCCATTGTGGGACCCTGGAGAATGACTGGAAATAAGGCTCCTTTATTTTTAGAATTAATATGCCCAAATAACAAAGTTAGTAACCATATTTAATGTAGTGTGCGCGAGTAAATTAATGTATCCAGCAAAACACTAAATAAATATTCTCAACAGTTTTATGCCAATCAATATTGATTGTTGATTACAGTTAATTTTATGTTTGTTTATAACTCATGCAACATATTTCTTCTAGGATATGGTGGCGGCTTTGGTGACGGACATGATGGGCATGGTCACCATGGTCACCACGCTCATGGACATCATGGACATCATAGATATCATGGACATCATGGACATCATGGACATCATGGGGGGTGTCGGGGGCATGGTGGCCATGGACATGGCCACAAGCACTATGGAGGGCATCACCATGGTCATGGCAGTCACCATGGTCATGGTCACCATGGAGGTCACCACGGACATCATCACAAACACCACCATCATGGTCACAAGCACAGTCACCACCACCCTGGTATGTCTCATCATGGGCATGGTATGGGTAAGCATGGGCACCATCATCATCACCATGGTCACGGGGGTGGGCATCATCATGGTCATCTTCTCAAGTACAGCGGTCTCGGTGGTCATCATGGCCATAAAAGTCGCCATCACGGAGGCCACCATAAATCGGGCCACCTTCACCAGGGTGGCCACCGCCACCGCAAACACCACCGCGGACACCACGGCCACCACCACCATGGGCACAGTAAGAAATACAAAGGCGGACATAGTAAGGGCTACAAGCACATGCATGGGAAGAAATATGGGTCCGAGTACACCAAGAAGTATGGCCATGATGATGCATGGCACAAGGAGAAGCAGTACGGTCACCATGGTCACAAGCATGGTCACCATAGAAGTGGTCACCAGGGACACCATCACCATGGAGGTCACCACCACAAAAAGCATGGTCACCATCACTATGGGCATCGTGGCCACTACTCGCACCACGGGTCCCATCACAAGAAGGGTGGCCATCACAGTCACCATGGATACCAGAGTTTGGGTCATCACCGTGGCTATGGAATGCATAAGAATACTCACCATAAGCACCATCACCATGGCCATGGCCATCATATGGGGCACAGGCATGGTCATCATGGGCATGACCACCATGGGCACCATGGCAAGCATCATCATGGGTATGGTAAACACCACCATGGAGGGCAGCACATGGGTCACTGTCACCATGGGGGTCATCATGGTCATCATGGTCACCATGGTCACCATGGTCATCACGGTCACCATGGTCATGGCAGTCATGGTGGCTGGTAAAATAAGGATTGTTCCAAGATGTATCATTGTTACCATGGTCACCATGGTCACCATGGTTATCATGGTCAACATGGTCATGGCAGGCATGCTATCTGGTAAAGTAAGGATTGTTCCAAGACGTATCATTGTCACCATGGTCACCATGGTCACTTTGGTCATGATGGTCACGGCGGTCATGGTGGCTGGTCAAATCAGAATTGTTCTAAGACGTGATTTGCACAAATATATCTCAAGCCGCTTCTGGAGCAAGGAAAGGACATAATTAACTTACTGTAGCTACTCACAATTAACACTTCATTGATATGCATTTATGAACGAGAAATAAAGTAATAGATGTAGGTTGCAAAGAAAATACCTGTCACACGATTTGTTCATGTATTTAGCTCCGAGTATAACCAATAAACACTGCACTGAGCGATTCAACTGGTTGGGAGCTGTTCTACCAACACCTCATGTTCACTTAGTACTTAGATCAATCAATCAATCAATCAATCAATAGGACACAGCTATAATATACCTTCAACCTGTTAGCCGCTCTTAATTAATAGAAATCGAGACACTTCTTCAGATGTGGTGGATTGTAACAACTGCCACTGGCTCCAAGATATATGTAATGCTTGAGCTGTATGCATCCAGTCAGGACTTGAAACAGTTCACCGACTCTGCTGCTACGACACTCTCATGCAAGTCATTCCACAGGTCAACCACCCTAAAGCCGAAAAGGTTGTGTCGCAGGTTCAGTCTGGACTCATGCATCGTGCAATACATTTGATGCAAATCAACAATGCAGTGAAAACACATGTAACACTTGCTAATACCTTGAGCCCTACCGTTTAGAACTTTTATCAAATGTTGACAGCAGCTTTTGTCTGTTTTCATCTTTGCTCATATTTGGATGCAGTATAATTTATCTTCAACAGTTGCCAATGTAGTAACTAGATTCTTAGTAGAGAAAATGTCTTAATTTAGTGAATAAAAAAGGCACCGCACTCTCAACAACAACAAAGAAGAAGATATATTAGGCCTATACTGTTAGATGCCAGCAAATATGCTATGCAGTAAGACCTGTCTAACTGACCACCTCCACACATAGTTTGTTTGTTTGTTGTTGTTTTACGTCCTAGCAACATCTAAGGTCATATCAGGACGGTCTCCACATATATGTTCTATCAACACCTAATGTTTACTGACTACCTAGTTACTCATGCACTGTGCAATACATTTGATTCAAATCAATAATCAATAACCAATAATGCAGTGAAAACACATGTAACACTTCCTAATACAGTAGGCCCTAAAGTTTAGAACCTTTATCAAATGTTAACAGCACTTCAGATATCAATCGCTTTATTTGGGTCCCAAACGATCTCCCATAGAATACCATTGCAATGCTAAAAAAAACTCCCTAAGCCGACCATCTCCCTAAATGGACCATTTAAAGTGGTTCCCATGGTTGGTCGATTTAGAGAGGTTTTACTGTAAATATATATATATCAAGGTTCCGGGAATGAGAATTCCTGGAATCTTCATATATGTAATAGATATATGTAATAGTGGGTATCGCTAATTTCCGGTTTTTTTCATTAACTATATATCTAAATTACTCGACATGTTACGGAATCAGGCATTATATAACTTCCATCCATTATGCAAATTGAACACCAATCAAAAATGGAAAAAAGAACGGACATATTATATTCCCAGTCCGCACTTCAGTGCATTCGGTCTACACCAGGTGGCAACACTTTGCAGTGCTGATCGAATACTCCTCTTACAACGATGGTCTGGTGGCAAGTAGCCTGGTCCCCTGGCCTTTTCTTCCCAAGATATCACCAGTATCAAATGATCCTAAGCATAAACAGCGCGACAATGAACAGCGCGACGTTTGAACTTGTTTGAGCACATTTGAACTCGTCCCAGCGCGTTTGAACTCGCATGAGCACGCATCTTGGCTCACCAAGAATAAACCTGACTCTTCTCGTGCTCACAAAACTCAGCGAGCCAGACTAAAGCCTTTATTATTAAATGTTCCATTTCAGTTGTTGTCGTGTTGTTTATCTAAATGATGTACACATGCAATGCCACACAGATTGAACACCGAAAACAGCACAAAAAGCAAAGCAAATGCACAGGTTGGTTAGTCGGGTTCCAATACCCATCGTGGCCGCTAGGTGCCGTCTGAGTGCGAACACATTGAAATGACCACAGTGGCGATCTCTGTTGAAAGGCCAGGAGACCAGGCTACACATCGGTTTGTTTTGCATTAAATAAAAACTGTATACAAACTTTGTATTCCCTTCCCGAGTTGACTTGTAGCCAGAGTTTCAGCTGAATCAAATTTGCATTTAATGTACTTGTCTTATCCTAGCAGGTTGGGGAGACACCGCGAATGGGGGTCTGTTGATGATCAGTATCGTTGATGTATTTCAGTACATTAATTGGTAGGCTTTACCATAGGAAAATGTGTCATCACCTATATCCAGTGAACTTGTTTCAAGTGGCAATACATATCTATATTACTAGAAAGAGACAAACCTGCTGTACCAATTAAATGAATATCCGCTGCATTTGGTGTTTCATTTAAGAGTAATTAAGAATTGAATTTACATTAAAACAGAAGAATTTGTATGTATTACATCTCATATCATGGTGGCTTTGTTCAACTGTTGAATCATATTTATATCATTAAAGAAAGCATCTGCTGGTTTTATATTTATGTGATCAGCAAGATGATCTGGTGATTGTGGTTTAGCAAAATACCCCTTATATGTGGCAACTGCTCCCTTGCCGAGAATGAGTGTGTGCGCACTGTGTGCTGTGTGTCTGTCACTGAACCCCTGGTCAGCCCTCCCAGACCGGACCAGACCTCCCCCCCTTACATCCCCATCCCCCATCACAGCCTCTCGCACATCCCCCAATACACACACACACAATGCGCTGGTCAGCATCATATCCCCCCCCCCCCCTCCTCTGCTTGCAAACAAGGGTGGGAGGGGGCTACCATGGTTACTAATTAAAACAGGGTGTGGGTGACCGAAGTTAGCAGGGATGAGGGGGTTGAAGAACACACAAGCCAGCAACTACCCAACACCCACCCTGGTAGGACGAGGAGGGTGTGTGTGTGGTGGGCGTCAAAGCACTGCAGTACAGCACTGGGAACATGTGTGATGGACACCCCTGACACACGATCAATAGGAGAAGTGTGTGTATGTGTGTGTGTGTGTGGGGGGGGGTGAGGGGTGTCAGTATGCATGCATATATATATATCCCTCAGCTTTGGTGGTATATATGTCCTCTGAGCGAGTGGCGAGTGGAGCACCGTGCAGGAGGCAGAGAGGTGCATGCTGGTACCCATCTCCACACCAGATGGGTGGGGGTTGGGGGGTTGGATTGCAAGACACTACAGAACTTATTACATCCAATAAAGGCTTTAACACTAGCCGTATAAATGTGTGTATTTATGTATGTGTGTATGAATGTATCTACGTGTCTATGTGTATGCATGCATGCATGAATATATGTATGTATGTGTGTATGTATGTATGCATGTACACCCCAACGCCATCATTCACCACCAAGTTGACCTCACAAATATTGTAATTAAATAAAATACCACTTCCTGTGCTAACTTTGGTCACTCACACCCTGTCCTAATTAGTAACCATGGTAACCCCCACCCACCCCTGTTTACAAGCAGCAGGGTCCCCTCTGTTGCTCACCAGTGCACCTCACATTGCCCACTGTGTGTGTGGGGGGGGGGGGGGAGGAACGGGGGTGGCATTGGGTATATGTGTATCTACATAATATATATATATATATATATTATATGCGCGTGTATATATGAAGATATTGGTATGTGTATATGTACAGGTATTGCAGGTATTGCAATACCTCAGGGAGTTTGACGTCCCTGCCCTGCAAAGTTGTAAACCACTGCCTTGTGGTACAGGTTCTGGACAGAACCGAAGGCTAGTAGGGAGCAAACCCTAAACAGAAAACCATTTCTCTGTGGCGGCATTAAGGGCAGTTGATGTATGGAACTCCCAACATCTCCCGACGAGCCACTGCAGGGACAAATAGTTTTGCACCTGTCTTGACATGTTCTTGCCGGTGTGAAACCTGTATTTGCTCCCCGAGAGAGTGCCGCTGGTAACTTGCAAAAGCCAGCAGCACTTCAACACCTTTGCAGGCAGCTTTCATAAAATGAAATGAAATATACATAAGTATATGCATATATGTATATATACAACCCGACGGCGAGACTCCCGGCCCTCTGATCCCTGTCTCCCGCAGCCGACCTCCCGGCCTCTCGCCGCCGGGTCTAGCTGCCTCTCGGCTTCGGTGCTCCTCCGCCCTCTCACACCCCCCCCCTACCACAATTATATGAATAGAAATGGAAAGTAATGAACCCAAAATAAAATAATTAGAATATAATGGAAATAATAGGTAGGGTAATACTTTTGTTGATTTTATTGTATCAGCAAGACAAGTTATATCTAAGATGATTATGCATACGATGTAGAATTACAGTGAATACTATTATATATGTATATTAGTATACAAAATTATATCTGAATGATAGAGAACAATCCTTACAGAAGCTCCCCCAATAGTAGCTGGACGTTTCTGAGTGTGCCACATACCAGCATTTAGCCCCATGGTTAATTTGAGGTACTTCTATTGTTTCGTATTTAGGGCTTTACCAACACAGCACTAGAATGGGCAATTCTGGTCTGTAGCCATTTGTTGTAACTATTGAAATATTTCGTAATATTCATTGGTAATTTACTAACTACTTCCCAAACTAAATATAAATGCTTTCGGGTGATGCATTTCATTATGAAAACTCCCCAAAACTCAGTGAGCCACAAACAAATTGATCAAACTGCACATTAATCCTATAGAAAATTCGACCATGTTAATTTAATCGGTGGTCTAAAGACCCCCATAGCTAAAATGAGGTAAGCTCTCCAAATTGCACAACATCACCCACAGTGGCTGGTCCCGGTGTAGTAAGTTCAAAACACTACCCCACAAAAACACTATGGTAGTGTTTTGAACCTAGGTTCAAAACACTACGGTAGTGTTTTGAACCTGGTTGATGGTAAGTTCAAAACACTACTGTGGCCACGCTCAAAACACTATCCTTAAGTTCAAAACACTACCTTTATGTTCAAAACACTACTCTATTTTCTTAGGGTGGAGCAGTATGTAGTAATGTGGGTCAGCCGGTTGCTGGATGTTGTTTAACGTCCTAGCATCATCTAAGGTCATATCAGGATGGGTATCGACTTGTGACAGTGCGCACTCATGGGACTTTATAGTGCTGCCCAACTGAGAGACCACGCTGTCAGAACCATGACCTGATATCCCACTCAGTAACATTATCCTGACACTGAGCCAATCAGTCCTTGCCCTATCCTAATAATGGCGAGCGGCTGGCTAGGAAGTGACAAGTATAACTTTTTATGTCACTGGTTTGACTCGACCAGGGTTCGAACCCACAAACCCATGGGTTCGGATCCCCCAATCTCCCAAAGCAGGAGAGGGTTGCTCAACTCATTCGGCCATCCCATCTGCTCTTCTCACAGACACAGAGACACACACAGAAACACACACACAGACACAGAGACACAGACACAGAGACACAGACACACAGAGACACACACAGAGACACACACATAGACACAGATACACACACACACATACAGAGACACAGTGACACACACAGAGACACACACACACAGACACACACAAAGACACAGAGACACACACAGAGACACACACAGACACAAAGACACAGTGACACACACACAGACACACACACAGACACAGAGACACACACACAGAGACACAGAGACACACACACAGATACAGAGATACACACACAGACACACACACACAGACAGAGACACACACAGACACACACACAGACACAGAGACACATACAGAGACACAGAGACACACACAGAGACACAGAGACACACACACAGAGACACACACACAGACACACACAGACAAAGAGACACACACAGAGACATGGAGACACACACACATACACACAGACACACACATAGAGACACATAGACACACACAGACACACACAGAGACAGAGAGACACACACATAGACACAGAGACACACATACAGACACAGAGACAGACACACACACAGAAACACACATACACAGAGACAGACACACAGACACACACAGAGACACACACGGAGACACAGAGACACACACACACAGACACACACACAGACACACACATGGAGGGAGGGAGGGATGACGTTTGACGTTCGTGGTGCACACGCCGCAGCGCTATCAGCGTATACTACTAATACGTGCTTCAAACGCCGCAGCACTATCAGCGTATACTAATACATGGTGCACACGCCGCAGCGCTATCAGCGTATACTACTAATACGTGCTTCAAACGCCGCAGCACTATCAGCGTATACTACTAATACGTGCTTCAAACGCCGCAGCAGGGTCAGCTAATGTTTTGAACTTGGGTAGTGTTTTGAACGTACGTAGTGGTAGTGTTTTGAACTTAACAGTAGTGTTTTGAACCTAAGTTCAAAACACTACCGTCGTGTTTTGAACGTAGGTTCAAAACACTACCGTAGTGTTTTGAACGGCGTAGTGTTTTGAACGTCCTACACCGGGAGTGTGCGAATGAGATACCCACTCTGTATAGTAACAACCCCCCCCACCCCCCCATGGACAAAGAAGATCACCAACAAAGGAGTTCTCATAAAAATTAAAAATAAGAAAAGCTTGTTTGCCACTATACAGACAAAGAAACTTATCTATTTTGCCACATCATTCGTCAGAGTTCAATATACCGTACATTGTTGGAAGGGAAGGTGAATGGCAGCAGAGGGAGAGGGAGACCAAGAACATCATGGTTTACAAATATTTCACAGTGGACAGGCTTGAATTATTCACAGTCTATCAGAACAGCACACCATCCGGACAAGTGGAGAACCATTGCATCCAACCCTCGACTAGAGGACGGAACTATTGATTGATTGATGATAGTAACCCCCCCAACCAAACACACACACACTCATAACCACTGGGCACTGTGTGTGGGGGGGGCGGAGGGTAGTGATAAGTGTCCTACAAAGCAACCCTAAACTGGGCAATCACTCATTCCTCCCTCCCCCACCCTCCCCCTCCCCACCAGATATGGGCAGGTGGATGAGGGGGAAGGGTTGGCGGGGGGGGGGGTTATTAGGCGTGGCCATCCACTCGGCCTCTACACTCTCACAGCACTCTCCCATACCAACTGGATATATGCTTGGAGTTATCCTGTACTGGACTACATCAACAGAACAGATTGAATCAACAGACCCTCATTCCAGGTGTTTCCCCAACCTGCCTAGTAATGCCGAGCGCCACTCGCCTATGACCTTAGATGTTGCTAGGACGTAAAACAACAACAAACAAACAAACAAACTTAGAAATATGGATTCCAGTGATCCCAGACCAGACGGGATGGCCGAATGAGTTGAGCGCCCGTCTCCTATTTTGGTAGATCGTGGTACTCAAACCTATTGGTTAGGTAGAACTCTGGTCGAGTCAAACCAATGACTTAAAATTTGATATTTGTCGCTTCCTAGCCTGGCGCTCGCCATTATTAGGATAGGGCAAGGACTGGATAACTCAGTGTCAGGATAATGTGACTGAGTGGGATACCAGGTCATGGTGCTGGCAGCCTGATTGAATTGCTTGACGCAATAATGCGGAATATTTGATACAATTCGTGAAAGTATGATTCGTTGAGAAAATAAATGGCGCCACATTTTCTTACAAGTTACAGTCAGAACTGTCCGGTTAGCTAGGATTACACAGTAACATTACCAGATTAGAAACACAAACATACATCTTATAGTCTATGTGTGAAAGGTCAGGAGTATTGAAGCTTCAACTTTCCAGGAAGCGAAATGGATATAATTAGTATTACCTGTCAGTATACTGACGACGGAACTCTGCACCGTCTCCAGCCAGCACCACCACCACCAGCACCACCAGCACGAGCACCACCACCAGCACGAGCACCACCACCACCACGAGCACCATGAGCACCACGAGCACGAGCACCATGAGCACCACCACCACGAGCACCAGCACCATGAGCACCACCACCATGAGCACCACCAGCACAAGCACCACCACCACGAGCACCACCATCACGAGTACCACCACAAGCACCATGAGCACCAACACCACCACGAGCACCACCACTAGCACCACCACCACCACGAGCACCACCATAACCATGAGCACCACCACCACCCCGAGCACCACCACCATTACCACCACCACGAGCACCACCACCAAGAGCACCACCACCACGAGAAACAAACCACCACGAGCACCACCACCACCACCACCACCACCATGAAACCACAGCCAACCCAAGGAAAGCATTTGTTTTTTGTTTTACGTCCTAGCAACACCTAAGGTCATATCAGGGTGGCTACCGACTTGTGTCAGTGCACACACATATTGACTTAATAGTGCTGCTCCATTGGGAAATCAGGCTGCCGGCATCATGACCCGATATCCCACTCAGTCACATTATCCTGACACTGAGTCAACCAGTCCTTGCCTTATTCTATTAATGCCAAGTGCCAGGCTAGGAAGCGACAAGTATCAATTTTAAAGTCATTGATTTGACTCGACCGGGAACCGAACTCCCGACCTTCCGCACGCGAGGCCCGCGCTCTACCGATTAGGCCACCACGCCCGGTCATGGCAAGCGTGACATCTGAGGCAGCAGATGTAAATTAAACCTTCTTCTTATGTGGATTAGGCTGAAGCTGTCTCTGAGCTCACTTAGTGCAGATGACACATTGCTGGCATCCTTCTATCTCCCTAACGGCCATTATCCTGACACTGAGCTAACCAGTCCTTGCCATATTCTATTAATGCCGAGCGCCAGGCTAGGTTGCGACAAGTATCAATTTTATAAGTCATTGCTTTGACTCGACCGGGAACCGAACTTCCGATCTCCTGCACGCGAGGGCTGCGCTCTACCGATTTGATGTGTCACTTACTGCAGCCGACATAGAAGCTTCCTCAGAGAAGCTTCCTGAACAAATTGTTCAAGCTAGGTTAACCGCCATCTTATTACCCGCCTGCCCTTTTAGTTTTAGTCAAACCCCAGCATTATGTAGGCAGCATGCAGTTAACCGACTTACCAATGGGCGGCATGGCCTAATCGGTAGAGCACGGGCTTCGCGCCCGGGAGATTGAGAGTTTGGTTCCTGGTCGAGTCAAACGAATGACTTATAAAATTGATGCTTGTTTCTTCCTAGCCTGGTGCAGGTTAGCTTAGTGTCAGGATAATGTGACTGAGTGCGATATCAGATCATGGTGCTGGCGGCCTGGTGTTCCAGTGGGGAATCACAATAAAGTCGCCATAGAGTGCGCACTGTCACAAGTCAGTACCCATCGTGACATGGTCTTTAGATGTTGCCAGGACATAAAACTCCAACAACCAACCAGGTCCCAACTGCTCCGAGCAGCTCACACTCAGCTTAATTGGCCTTAGATGTTGCCAGGACGTAAAACTCCAACAACCAACCAACTGGAGTGGATCCCTGCTCATCCGAGCAGCTCACACTCAGCTTAAATGACCTTAGATGTTGCCAGGACGTAAAACTCCAACAACCAACCAACTGGAGTGGATCCCAGCTGATCCGAGCAGCTCACACTCAGCTTAATTGACCTTAGATGTTGCCAGGACGTAAACCTCCAACAACCAACCAACTGGAGTGGATCCCAGCTGATCCGAGCAGCTCACACTCAGCTTAATTGACCTTAGATCTTGCTGGGACGTAAAACTCCAACACCCAACCAACTGGAGTGGATCCCAGGTGATCCGAGCAGCTCACACTCAGCTTAATTTACCTTAGACGTTGCCAAGACGTAAAACTCCAACAATCAACCAACTGGAGTGGATCCCAGCTGATCCGAGCAGCTTACACTCAGCTTAATTGACCTTAGATGTTGCCAGGAAGTAAAACTCCAACAACCAACCAACTGGAGTGGATCCCAGCTGATCCGAGCAGCTCACACTCAGCTTAATTGACCTTAGATGTTGCCAGGACGTAAAACTCCCAACACCCAACCAGCCAACCGGAGCGGATCTAAGCTGCTCTGAGCAGCTCACACTCAGCTGAATTACTTCTGTTCGCCTCATTTGGCCGGCCACCCAGCAAGCCACACCGGGGCCCGACCCTCTCCACCTCCCGCCGCCAGGTGCCGCCCCTCTCCCCTTCCCGCCACCAGGTGCCGCCCCTCTCCCCTCCCACTGCCAGGTGCCGCCCCTCTCCCCCTTCCGCCAGCAGGTACCACCCATCTCCCAATCCCACCTGCAAGTGCTGCCCCTCTCCCCATCCCACTGTCAGGTGGCACCCCTCTCCCCCTCCCACCACCAGGTGCCGCCCCTCTCCCCTCCCGCCGGCAGGTGCTACCCCTCTCCCAATCCCACCTGCAGGTGCCGCCCCTCTCCCCCTCCCGCCAACAGGTGCCACCCCTCTCCCCATCTCACTGTCAGGTGCCACCCCTCTCCCCCTCCCACCACCAGATGCCGCCCCTCTCCCCCTCCCGCCACCAGGTGCCGCCCCTCGCCACCTCCCACCGCCACGTTCTGCCCCACTCCCTCTCCCGCCGCCAGGTGCCGCCCCTCTCGCCCTCCCGTCGCCAGGTGCCGCCCCTCTCCCCTCCCGCTACCAGGTGCCGCCCCTCTCCTCCTCCCACCGCCAGATACCACCGCCTCACAGACGCGCCGGATGGAGCTGGTGACAAACCCCCTCCTGCTCAACAGCCCCCCGCCGCCACCCCAACACCCCCTGCCCCCCGAACACCCGCCGCAGAACACCCCCCAACCCCCTGGCGCGCACTCCTCCATGCCTCTCAGATTTCTTATCCTAGTACAGACCCCGCTTCTTCCACACATCCCTGTCACAAACATCCGGGTCTCTGGTCTCTAATGTCGGCTGAATAAATCCAGCCACCAGGCGGCACAGCCAACTGAAGCAACAAACACCATGGCCGCGGTCAACGTCAAGTGTGCGCTTCGGAGGCACCTCGGAGAAATCCGAACGTCGCACTACTCTGAATGGCATATAGCTGTCAGGTGCCTAGAAAATGCCGCCCTCCGTAGGGTGCAGCCATTTGCAATTGAAAGGAACAGCTCTGATTGCCTGAAACCACTGAATCCGATGGGCATTTTGGTGGCGTTTTTGCATCTTTCTTTAAAAACGTGACGTCTCGGAGTCGACTCCGAGGTGGACCCTAAACGCAAATTGGCAAAAACAAGACATTGCAGAGCCATTTCAGAGTTGACTCTGAGGCCTACCTTGAACACGGCCGGGATCATCAGCACACTGCCCGATGTTTGAGCACTCGTCTATATTGACCTATTTACGCCCGTCTCCGATAATTCACAACCAAGTAAAGTCGAATTATCTGATGGTTTTGAATTCCCTCCTTCTCCTTTCTCTCCCTCCCTCCCTCCCTCCCTCCCTCCCTCCCTCCCTCCCTCCCTCCCTCCCTCCCTCCCTCCTCCACCTTCCCTCCCTCCCTCCTTCCCTCCCTCCTTCCCTCCCTCCCTCCCTCCTTCCCTCCCTCCAACTCCCCCTCCTCCCTCCCTCCCTCCTCTCACCCGTTCCCTCCCTCCCTCCCTCCCTTCCCTCTCTCCCTCCCTTCCCTCCCTCCCTTCCCTCTCTCCCTTCCTACCCTCCCTCCCTCCATGTCTCCCACATCCTTGCCCCCTTTCCTCGTCTCCATCATTCGCCTCTCACTATACTGCGCTCTTCTCTATCTCTATTCCTCCTCCGACTCACGTCCCCCCCTACCACAATGCCCCTCCTACCTCCTCCGCCCCCGGCCCCCATCCTCTCCGCTGATGTCCATCCCCTATTCCCGCTCCGTCTCACTCCCCCTACCACAATGCTCTTCTCTCTCCCGCCCCCCCCCCCCGATCCGCCTCCTTCCATCCTCCCCTATTCCCGCTCCGTCTCACTCCCCCTACCACAATGCTCTTCTCTCTCCCGTCCCCCTCCTCTCCTTCCGTCCGCCCCTATTCCCGCTCCGTCTCACTCCCCCTACCACAACGCTCTTCTCTCTCCCGTCCCCCCCCCTCTCCTTCCGTCCGCTCCCCTATTGCCCTGCACCATCTCCACCTCCCACTCCCCCTACCACAACGCTCTTCTCTCTCCTCCCCTCCCTCTCCTCTGTCCTCCCCTATTCCCGCACCGTCCACTCTCACTCCCCCCTACCACAACGCTCTTCTCTCAACCCCCCCTCTCTCCTTCTCCGTCTACCACAACGCTCTTGCTCCCACCTTTCCTCCCGCCCCCCCCTCTTCTCTCTCCCATCCCCCCCCTCTCCCCTTCCTCCCCTATTCCCACTCCGTCTCACTCCCTCCCCCTACCACAACGCTCTTCTCTCCCCATCTCCCCTCTCCTTCTGTCCTCCCCTATCTTCCCCCCGGTCCTCACTACCTTCCCCCTACCACAATGCTCTTCTCTCTCCCCCCCCCCCCCTCCTCTCCTTCCTCCTCTCCCCTATTCCAGCTCCGTCTCACTCCCCCTACCACAACGCTCTTCTCTCTCCCGTCCCACTCCTCTCCTTCCGTACTCCCCTATTCCCGCTCCGTCTCACTCCGCTTACGACAATGCTCTTCTCTTCCCCCTCCCCTCTCCCCACCATCCCTCTTCCGGCGTCCTCTCCGATTCCCACTCCGTCTCACCTCCTCTCTCAGTACGCTCTTCTCTCTCCCTTCTCCTCCCTCCTTTCCTCACCTTCCGTCCTTCTCTATTCACACTCCATCTCACACTGCTAGTCGCTCTCCCCTCCCTCTCTCCATACATCTTCCACTACCCCCTCGCCCCCCCCCGCAACCCTACACACCTCTCCCTCCCCCCTTCCAACATCCCCGACCACCCGCTATGGTTGCTCAGAGCATGCCGTGTCTCATTAGGACACCTCGCGACAGGTGCATGCCGGGACCGGAAGTGGCGACATATACATAGCACCGGCTCGCTGCCCGGATGTCAGCAGAGCGTCACACCAACACGGCTACCAGGTGCCAGCATTCCACCGTGTGTTATTAATATTAGCTAGTCATTCTTGGGTAGGACAAGATGCTTTTAGTTCTTTACTTATTGCCTGGGTCACATATGATGCGGCCGATGCACGGTTTTATGATCTGCCGTATGTAGATGGGAATTTTACAAATTGTACAGTTTTGCGGGCTGCAGAAGAAATTTCACAAATGTTATGGGGTCTGCATGGCAATCGTAAAGGCACTGTCACACCTCATCGGATTGGGGGAAATGGACAGAAGCCAAACAAAGTCCGTTTTGTGTCAGTACAAGTTTTGAACATGCACAAAACTAGGAACGGATGCCGCCGGACTGACATCTATAGTTCTTGTCCGGTTTGACTTCATTTCATCCATTGGCTATCCATTCATGTCCATTTCCTGTCCGTTTCCTGTCCGATTCCTGTCCGTTTCCTGTCTGTTTCCTGTCCGTTTCATGTCCATTCGTCCAGTGGCTATTTACCCGATAGCGCAACATTTTGAAACATTTTAATACATTTTGATACTTATCACCACCGGACTAGACAATTTTGTCCATTGCTCAATCCGGCGAGGTGTGACAGCCGCTTTAAAGTCATATGGTGTGGTTGCCATTAGGCCATGGTATGGTAGCCCTAAGGTCACTGCACGGCCGCCGTACACTATGTAGAACATCATACACCCATCCCATGGAGGCAGCAAGACTATTGGCAGGTGACAGTAAGGAGGCCTCATGGTTGTTGCGACTGCCATGTGATTTTGTAGGCACACCAGACCACATAAAAACCATAAGATATCACTGACGTCACCTCCCGGCCACCGCACAGTGGTCTTGCGGTACTACATGTGGCGGGTAACGGCCTATGGCCATGTGATTTCAAAAACAAGTTTAATGTCAAATAAAAATAAATCATAAGCCCCTGCGATGAGCAAGAAACCTTGAGATCGCCTCATGGCTACCATATACTACCATGCGGCCACGATATGGTTATGGCAATTTTGGGGAGTTACAGCCGCTGCCAAGATGCTGCAGGCCATTTATGACTAAGGCATTAATTATATAGGCATATATTATTATGCCTAAAGTACAGTGGAAACACAATTTTACGTGGCCCTATTTAACGCGAAATCAGATATAACCTGATGTTCCTTAATTCAAAGGTAATTCAGTAAACTGAACCCTGATTTAGCCCAACCTCGCTTTTTGTTCCGTGATGACCTTTGATGGACCCCAACATTTGCGTTATAACGAAGTTTCGCTGTGTCTAACTTGTGTGCTATATGTATGCATGAACATAGGCAGTGCCGGTGTAGGACGTTCAAAACACTACCCCGTTCAGAACACTATGGTAGTGTTTTGAACCTAGGTTCAAAACACTACCGTAGTGTTTTGAGCTTAGGTTCAAAACACTACTGTTAAGTTGAAAACACTACCCCTACGTACGTTGAAAACACTACCCAAGTTCAAAACACTCATAACACGGCAGTAGCAAGATGTCGTGGTAAAAGTTTGGCGTGGCGTCATCATATAACCTTAGATGTAGCTAGGGTGTAAAACAACAAAGCAACCATTTGCCTAGCGTTCGCATAACGTTATTCCAGCGATGTCGACGTGCTTCTGACGTCGCCATAATATTGGAACACGCGCGTAACGCTTCCCGACGTCTCGCTAAAAAGTGACACCCCAGATAGCACACAGCCGTCAGCCCGACGGCGGCCTCTCTGTCGGGCCAATGGTGGAAACCGTCGTCGGGCCGACGTTGTTTTGTCCAACCTCCCGCCGTTGCCTCGACGGCAGTATCCGCCGTCGCCCTGACGGCGGAAACCGCCGACGGGGCGACGGCGGGAGGTTGGACAAAACAACGTCGGCCCGACGGTGACAAACGCCCGAAGGCCATCTTGGTTTTTTCCGAGAAGACACTGTCACTATAGTGTCAATACGTACAGGTGCAAAAATATTAGTTTTATTCAAAATTAATAGAAATCGAGAACCCTAACCTTATAAATTTAATAAAATCTGTTTGGTAACAATATTGTCTATATATGTGTACTGAGCGATTTGTTTCTACGTGGTGTGGTTGTAGAGATATTTTCCTTTTTCTGTATCGGTATGGGTTAGGGTTAGGGTTAGTGCTTAATTAAATACAGAAAAAGTGAAATATCTCTACAACCACACCACGTAGAAACAAATCGCTTGGTACACATATAGACAACATAGTTACCAAAAAGACAATATTAAATTTTTAAGGTTAGGGTTCTTGATAGCTATTAATTTTGAATTAAACTAATATTTTTGCACCTGTGTACACGTCGACGCGTGTTGGAGAGAAACGTCCGAGTGTGACTGCACCATAACGTAGCCTTACGTATCCATGAGTGTGCACTGTCACAAGTCGGTGCCCGCCCTAATAAATAGTAATATGACCTTAGATGTTGCTAGGACATAAAACAACAATCAACAACAACAACAACCCCTACTGCCCCACCTTACTGCATACTGCATCACGCTACTACAAATGAAACTGAATATGCAGCATTTACAACATTTTTTTTAGAGTAGTGTTTTGAACTTAGGGGTAGTGTTTTGAACTTAATGATAGTGTTTTGAGCGTGGCCACAGTAGTGTTTTGAACCTACCTTCAACTAGGTTCAAAACACTATGGTAGTGTTTTGAACCTAGGTTCAAAACACTACCGTAGTGTTTTTGTGGGGTAGTGTTTTCAACTTACTACACCGGATTTAGATGAAGAGAGGCCCTAGGATATCCGACTTTGGAGGCCCCTCCCAAAGGCCTATGACAGTGTCAAAACTATTATACACCTTGGACAGAGCCCCCCCTAGATTTTCAGATCATAGGCTTCAGCCTGCCAAGCCCAACAGATAAATCTGATACTGCATGAAACCTAATCCAGTATGTGACTCCTAATTGTTGGTTGGTTGGCTGATGGAGTTTTATGTCTTGGCAACACTTAAGCTCATATCAGGACAGGTACCGACTTGTGACAGTGCACACTCATGGCGACTTTATAGTACTGCCACACTGGGAAATCAGGCCATCGGCACCATGACCCGATATCCCACTCAGTCACATTACTCTGACACTGAGCTGACTAGTCCTTGCCCTATCTTATTAATGTCGAGCGCCATGCCTAGCACGTGACAAGTATCAATTTTATAAGTCATTGGTTTGACTCGAATGCGAAATGAACTCCCGACCTTCATTAGCAAAAGGAAAGTAATGAATGAAATAAATAGGATCGTTGACCTATCACAAGTCGGTGCCCATCCTGATATGACCTTAAATGTTGCCAGGACGTAACACTCCAACAACCAACCAACTCACAATTGTCGCTCATATTGAGCCGCTCCGAACTACAGCGATCCATTCTAATCCCAGTACTTCCTCCTCCCAGCAAACTGTTGTTTACCCTTTAATACTTAGCACTAGCCAACTGCAAATATTACTTACCCTAATAGTTGAACTACTAGTAGGATTACATTTCAGCTAATGCACGTATCAGCTAATGCACTGTATCTCTGATCATCACAGTTCGACGTCCAATAGCCGATGGTGAAAATCAATGTGCTCTACAGGCGTCATTTAATAAAACAAACTTTTTTTTCCTGATCATGACCTTCTTATCACCTTATTAATTAATATCCATTAAGGCCCTGTCACACCTCACCGGATTGGGGGAAATGGACAGAAAACGAACAATGTCCGGTTTGTGTCCATACAAGTTTTGAACACGCACAAAACTAGGAACGGATGCCGTCGGATTGACGTCTACGGTTCTTGTCCGGTTTGATTTAGTTTCGTCCGTTGGCTATCCATTCATGTCCGTTTCCTGACCATTTCCTGTCTGTTTCCTGTCCATTCGTCCAGCGACCATTTACCCGATAGTGCAATATTTTGACACTTTTTAATACATTTTGATACTTATCACCACCGGACTAGACAATTCTGCCAGTTGCTCAATCCAGCGAGGTGTGACAGCCGCTTTAAGCATAAGTTCTAAGCCCATATTCTAAAATTCAAAGTTGGTTCGTTGTTGGAGTTTACATCCTGACAATATCTAAGGTCATATCAGGACGGTCTAAAATGCAAAATAAAATACATTGTGTCCCTATGTCATACAAATAAATATATGCTTTTTTGGGGGTAAATTCTTGTTGATGTAGTCTACAGCTGGAAGACCAGTGCATTGGTGCTGACAAAATAAATAAATTACAGGAATACAAATTTTGACCCCCCCCCAAACAATTTTTTGCGTAGATCTTTTGCTACAATGACCAAATATTCCCTGTTGAGTTGTTAGTCTGTTTGTGTCTGCACGTAGGGGTATGATTGTGCACCAGTTAATGGAGGCAATATGGAACCCCTAGTTGTTAGGCTGTATCGCCCGGCAGTTCTACCCCCCCCCCCCCTCCCAGCACCCCCTCCCCTCCCCTCCCATCATGCCATTACGCAGTCTAGGAGGCGCAACCTTTCGCTGTAGTTCGGAGCGGCTCAATATGACCGACAATTGTGATTTGGTTGGTTGTTGGAGTTTTACGTCCTGGCAACAGTTAAGGTCATAACTGGATGGGCACTGACTTGTGACAGTGCACACTCATGGTGATTTCATAGTGCTGCCCCACTGGGAGACTAGGCCGCCAGCACCATGACCTTATATCCCACTCAGTCACCTTATCCTAACACTGAGCCTAACACTGGTCCTTTCCCTTTCCAGTGCCTGGCTAGGAAACGATAAGTATACAGTTTTAAGTCATTGGTTCGACTCGACCAGGGTTCAAGCGATCCCATGTTCTACCAAAGCAGGAGACGGACACTCAACCCATTTGGCCATCCCGTCTGGTGGACAATTGTGCACAGCGCAGGGGGCGGGCCGGCCTGCTCAGTTCCCAGGGTCACGTGTTGCTCCTGCACCAATCAGGTGCCGACGTGCCCGTTCACCGAATAGGTATCAACAAGCCATCTGTTACAACTACCTCGCTACAACCATCCAAGTATGAAGTTTGGTAATATTACTTTACCGCCTTTCATACAGTTTTAGTAATCCCCATCAGAATGATGCAGATATCTTTGATTAGTCCCAGCTACCAGTTAGTTATGGTTATGAACCTTCTTATGAATGATAGTGACAGACCAGCAGAACACGACACACATACTGACAAC
Organism: Branchipolynoe longqiensis; assembly: GCA_030323885.1. Lineage (NCBI taxonomy): Eukaryota > Metazoa > Annelida > Polychaeta > Phyllodocida > Polynoidae > Branchipolynoe > Branchipolynoe longqiensis. The sequence goes on along the minus strand of CM059193.1, from coordinate 19,828,436 downwards.
ACAGTGTCCTAGTAGAGAATCAGTCCTTAAACCCCAGTCACACCTTACCGGATTGGAGAAACGGACAGAAACCGGACACTGTCCGGTGAAATATTGCAATGTATGGTTTATATATGGTTGGCATCCGGCATGTCCGTTATCTGTCCGGTGGTGTCCGGCGGTGTCCGGTACAAGTTTTGAACATGCACAAAACTTGTACCGGACACCACTGGACTGAAGTGTACGGTTGGTGTCCAGTCTAAGTCCGTTCAGTCCGCTTTGTCCATTTCATGTCCGGTACCCATCCGTTACTTCTCTGGTTTGCTTCCTGCCAAGTCCGTTGATGGTGGGATTTTTTGTTTAAAAAAAAAGAAGAAATGTTATTGCGGGAATTCAGTCAGTATATGTTTTTGGCGCATCCGTGAACAATCCGGTACATCCGTTTGACATTCGGTTTTCGTCCGGTTAGCATCCGGTGGATATTCATTAATGTACGTTCCTTGTCCGTTTAGCATCCGTTTCGTCCGGCGGCCGTTGCAACAGTTCGACGCATTTCAGTCCAATTTGATACCGAACACCACCTGACTAGACAATTCTTTGTCCGGTTTATGACCATTGCTCAATCCGGTAAGGTGTGATTGGGGCTTTAATGATCACTAGTTTGACAATATATACTGTTACAAAATATCTGCTTGGAGAGTACAGTAGACCTTGCCCTGGTTGGCTGTCCTCCTATTGGTTGCAGAGCTCCACACATGGTTGATTGACATCCCAAACCCAGTGCTAGGAGAGATACCACAAACATTAGGTGGGAGAGCCAGCTCCCAGCTCCCGACGCCACTTGTGTACATGGCCAGTGTGCTTGCTGGGGATATCATTATCTCTTAGCATTAACCCTCTGCCTGCTGTGTCCCTGTGGTTCCCATAACCCTCTGCCTGCTATGTTCCTGTGGTTCCCATAACCCTTCCTTGGACTTTGCCTTAGAATCGGAGAATTTTACACACGGAACAATTGGTTCCAAATATCTGAGACATATATGCCGAATTCAATATTTTGTTCAATGATTTTTACTGGCTTCATTCCATGGTTTTGCTTTTGTCCTAGGGAAGATGTTCATTGACATTTATGTGATTAATCATTTGACACAAGTGCAATTAAGCGTATTTGAATTTGACAAGTTTTCGGGGATCATGGTCGGTGTGGCACTAGTTATTCTGAAATCGTGACCGTGATTAATTAAAGCTGCATAGTCCGATGAAATATGAAATCTAGATTTGATTTTACATATCTAACTTAGATACTGATGCACTTATTAAGCATTTGTTTCTGTGTAGAAGGGAATACTGAGTCAATTTAACAGAACATGTTCTGTAGAGGTCTATGGTGTCAGAATTTTGGCAAGCTTGCCAAAACTAATTTTCCATGTTTGCACTTCAAATATCTCAAAACTTACCACTTAAAATAAAAGTAACTTTAAACTAATGGAAAGTAGATACTAGTGATCGATCTAATATATTTATCTCAGAAAAATTACAGAAACTCAAAACCATCGGACTATGCAACTTTAATAAATAGGTTAATTGACATTGACTTTCATTATAGTTTATTTAGGTGGTGAGAGCATTGTTCAAGACTGGACGTGGTGGCAGAATGGGTAAGAATGGATGTTGACTTCCCATGTTGAAGCCCTATCGCAGCCGAATGATACCGATGACGTACAAAATTGATGCTTGTCACTACCTAGCCTGGCGCGTGGGACTGATTAGCTCAGGGCGTAATCGATTAATCAACTCGGGTCACCCGAGCCACTTTTTGGCGCATGTGCATATCCTACAGACTTGATATAAATAAACGAATACGCTCTGGGTGGAAAAAATGGTGGCTTAATCTAAAACTTAATACTTTTTTCAATAACCGATAACATCTAAGGTCATATAGGACAGGACCGACTTGTGACAGTGCGCACTCATGGCGACTTTATAGTGCTGCCCCACTGGAAGACCAGGCCGCCATGACCTGATATCCCACTCAGTCACATTATCCTGACACTGAGCCAACCAGTTCTTGTCCTATCCTAATAATGCCAAGTGCCTGGCTAGGAAGCGACAAGTATCAATTTTTAAGTCATCGGTTTGACTTGACCCGGGTTCGAACCCACGACCCCATGGCACCTATGCTATAATCTGAGGCATCTGTATATAGCTTATACGGTTTTGTGGGATCTGGAAATTTTAGTACCACGCAGTCCAAAAGAAGTTGCTTTAACTCCCTCCAGGCCTTTTGGCACTCAGCCCCCCACTCAAATTTCACAGATTTCTTAGTCAAATTGGTGAGTGGTGCTACCACATCCGCATAATTCACCATTAGTTGTCTATAATAGTTTGCCGATCCCCGCACCCGTCGCACTCCTTTCTTATCCGTGCTACACCGGACAGAGTGTCTGGGGTCCTGCTCAAGAACCGGTCTGTCACATTCGAGAGGCAGGAGAAGAGTGCCAATGTCCAGTGTGACTGGAGCATCGGTCAGTTTTTCATTAATAATTAATCTTATGCTGCTAGTGTGAACAAAGGCGTGGGGAGGAGAGAGCGACTGGCCGTCCCACAGCCCGCCAATCAAAACACCCCCCACAGCCTGGGAGGGTGGCACCACCCCGTCGGGGTGATGGTGACTCATCCCAGCTGCAGGCAGTGCCTCATGCATATGTTGATTAGGCTGGTGTGTTGGGCCATTCGGTACCCTGGTGACAGATAGTTGCAAACAGTTACAAATATATATATACTAAAATGTCCTTTTTCTCCAATTGCATTCTTTATGAATACATAGAGGAACATTTCATCAACCTTAACTTCTTCTGATATAACACATCTCTTCATTAATCTCTATGCACCATGCATGCACATATAGTTCACATTGCCTATATCACGTCATAATAGAGTGGAACATCCTAGCTCACTAGATTACATAATACCTTACCTACTCTTTCATTCAAGAATAATCATGCTCTCTGCCAATATATAATCCAAACCGAAAATCTGTATATTTTTACAAATAGTTCCGTCCTCTAGTCGAGGGTTGGATGCAATGGTTCTCCACTTGTCCCGATGGTGTGCTGTTCTGATAGACTGTGCATAATTCAAGCCTGTCCACTGTGAAACATTTGTAAACCATGATGTTCTTGGTCTCCCTCTCCCTCTGCTGCCATTCACCTTCCCTTCCAACAATGTACGGTATATTGAACTCTGATGAATGATGTGGCCAAAATAAATAAGTTTCTTTGTCTGTATAGTGGCAAACAAGCATTTCTTATTTTTAATTTTTCTGAGAACTTCTTTGTTGGTGATCTTCTTTGTCCATGATATTTTCATCATCCTTCGATAAGTCCACATCTCAAATGCTGCTAAACGTTTGTACATTTTCTTAGAGATGGTCCATGTCTCATGTCCATATCGTTCACAATCTCCTAATCTGAGTTCACGTTAAACGCCAAGAGCACCCTTGAACTTGACGGGCGCCCCCCCCCCCCACCTAACCCCCTCGGGTGGCCCTGCCCGCCGCCCCCTGGTGGGCTTGCCTGTTGTTCCTCCTGTTGCCTCTAGCTGATTCCCTGCCTCACTCTCTGGTGGCACTTCCGATGTATACTGATAGTGCATCACATGTTGGTGAGATGTCCCCACCTACAGCCAGTTAGAGATGATGTATTTGGTAATGAGGGTGTGATGGAGTCAGTCCAATTCCATCCGCAACTCATTATTACATTTTTGAGGGAAACTGGTTTTTACCCAAAATTAATTTTCCATTTTTAACTTGAAAAGTCTTTTACTGTTCATTTGATTTATCATACACCACTTGTGATTTCACCACATTTGTGTGTGCTCTTTTGCTTTATTTTAAATCTGCTTTTAACTAGGTGAAATTTATTTTCCTGTATATTTGTTTGTTATGTAAAGCGCCTGAGAACGGCTTGCTGGATCGGGCGCTATATAAATGTTTTATTATTATTATTACCTGTTTGAAATGTAATTTTTTAGTCAGATATATTTGACCACTGTGTGTCCCACAATAGCAGATGTTTACTCTTTGTACTGGGGTCGTTAAACAAACAAACAAAAAAAAACCTCCCTGGCCAGCTACTGACCTGCCTGACCAGACCGCTCACCTAACTGACTATTACCACTTTGTATCACTTTACATGGCCACTAGGTGCAGCTCGGGTTCTCTGATTGTCCGCAAAGTTTGTAAGCACGTGTTACCTGTGCTACTGTCTCTTGTTTCGTTCTTTCCCCGAGTCATCACTATGATAACAGCCCACTTCAAGGCTTAATATGTGAGAGTGTAGAGTTGGTAGGTATACTCTCCACTCCGTAAACATACCCTACGGAAGACACTTTTCTCCAAGCACCAAAGACAATGTACGACAAAACGCGCCACTCAGCGCTTTCCCATGAAATACAGCAAGCAAGGTAATTGGACAGGTCCCCTAGCCCTGCCTGACTGCTATATCATTGAAACAAGGGTACAGGTTCCCTAGCCCATCCTAACTGCTGTACCATCCAAGACAATTTATGACAATTATAGTGTATTATTTCCTAATATTAATAATGAAAACAATATTATAGTATAGTAAAGTTCAATATACTTTAAGCACTTTAATCAGTGCCATATATAAATAAAATTTGTGACTATGTCTGAGTAAGAAAACTACTAGTACTATACTACACCTGATCAAAGACAATGCACCTTGTTTGCCGTGGGATGGTGTGGGATTATTTGAGAAATTCCTATATGAAAACGCTAGTGGTGCATTTTGTCAGACATTCTATCTGATATTACTTATTATTACCTGATATTATGCTTAAAGAATGGAACAAAACAACTTCCTAAATGGATGACTCCTGTAAACCTTTGGCTAGAACCATGACAAAAAAAACACCAACAATTTTGCTTTAGTCACGTACCTAATATGTGTGATTCAAGAGGTGTGAAATGAGGGGTGATTGGTGTGAGAACAACTGACTCTGGTAACAACTGTAATAAAAAGCTTGTGAGTTTTTGTCTCTTTTCATAAAGTGTGTGAGCTTTTGACTCACAAGCTTTTTTCTTGTGAGCTTTTTTCTTGTGAGCTTTTTTCTTGTGAGCTTTGTATTGTGAGCTTTTGTCGTGTGAGCTTTTGTCTTGTGAGCTTTTCTGTCTTGTTAACTTTTGTCTAGTGAACTTTTGTCATAGAACCGTAGAACCATTGTTGATCTTAGATTAACATGGGTAATTCTCGGCAGGATGGGAGCTGGTTGGCCTGCCAAACTACAACACTGACACCTATCGATTCAGGTCAGAACCCCTGATACCTACACGGGCCAGCTCCACACTTGGCGCCACGTAGCGGTTTGGGCAGGAACGATTCACTTCTGCGCTCACCCACACTTGCCGCTCCCTATCAGTTCGGGTCGGGACCACACTGCATTGACTTTCACTACGCCTGCCGCCACCTAGCGTAAAATTCCTCCTCCAGTGCTGATCAGCCTTCTCCGGGTTCTCTGTCACTCGGCGCCTGGACACGAACCCGTGAGGTCATGTTGATCAACAATTTGGAGGAGAGAGTCATGGTAGGGCTGAGTGCCCGATTAACCTTACTGATTCTGACTTGTTCTCTATTTGACCTGATGCTGACTACTTGTTCTATATTGCCCTGAATAATAAAACACTGCTACAGTAAAACCTGTCTAAATCGAGCGACCATGGGAGGACCAGGTCGTCGGTTTAAGGAGTTTTTTTTCATCGCTACTAACCGCCCGATAGCGCTTACAAGTTGCATTTGTAAAACTTTCGAACGAATGATTAACGATCGCCTCATCTGGATCCTGGAGTCAGAGCACCATCTGACCGACTTCCAATGTGATTTCAGGTGGGGGAGGAGTACCCTTGACCACTTGGTCCGATTGGAGTCATTCGTTCGAAATGCTTTCATAAACAAAGAACATGTCGTGTCCGTATTTCTTTACCTTGAAAAGGTGTATGACACAACATGGAAGTACAGCATCCTGAAGGATTTGTTCAATATAGAGTTTAGAGGGTGCTGTAATAAGTGTTACGACACAAAACGACTACACACGGCGAAGGCTAGTTCCAACTGGTTTATTCCTTCGTCATCTCCCTACGTCATCCATGACGTCTCGTGACGTGGGGGGGTATTCCCAATTGCCACGCGTATACATATATTACATCTCCCCTTTTTTTTTTTTTTTTTTAGCGTCATGGTGGATCAATTACAGTGTAACAGTGCAACAGTGTAATACAGTTTAATAGTTTGTACTCACATATCGTCATAATCTTATTTTCTAACATTGTATTGTGTTGATGATCATGTTACTATGTGGTTGTTTTTTTTTTGTTTTTTTTTAATACTATTAGTGACAATGTCTTAACTCTAACTACTTTTACTTGTTCGCCGGAGGCTACTGTGGTATAAACCTTTCCACTGGGCGCAACATTCGACCATATCGAGTGATGTAAGGTGTTGTGACCGGGGAGTTATTACTGTGTGATTGTTTTGAAGGTAGTTGCGGTGGTGTTGATGTCATGGTGTATGTTGCTTGATTTGCTTGGTTACTTGGTACTTTGAATATATATTTCCGATTCCTTCTTAATACATTATTTTCTGCATTTTTGATTTTATAATCTCGAGGGCCGGGTGTGTTTGTTTGTACTATTATTCCAGGTTTCCATTTTCCTTGATGATCAATGTATTGGACATGGTCTTTTTTGTTTAATTTCGCATGTTGTACACCTGCATGTTTGTCATGATATTTACTTTGCGACTGCTGAGCTTTGTTGAATTGTTTTATTTTAGGTGTGGGGATTTCTCTGGTTTTAATTGTTTTTTTGTTGTAGGTAACCTGCATTTTAGTCTCCTGTTGAAAAGCAGTTGTGCTGGGGAGGCACCTATGGTGGTGAGGGGTGTGTTTCGGTAGTTTAGCAGTGCAATATTATAATCTTTGTTGTCATTTGTTGCCTTTTTTATAATATGTTTAATTGTTTGCACGTACCTCTCGGCCAGGCCATTGCTCTGAGCATGCAGGGGGTTAGAGAATACCGTTTGGAATCCAAACTCTTTTGCAAACTCTTTGTGTGCTGCGCTTTGGAATTGAGGACCATTATCCGAGACCACCGTTTCTGGTATACCGAATTGGCAAAATATTTGTTTCAATACTACAATTGTGGCTTTACTTGTTGTCTCTCTTAATTCTACCACTTCGGGATATTTGGAGTAGTAGTCTACTACTACTAGACAATTTTTATTGTGTATTTGAAACAGATCAATACCTACTTTTTGAAAAGGTGATTGGGGTATTTGATGTGAGATCATTGGTTCGGAGTGTGGTTTGTTTCGTAATGATTGACAATTTGAACAGCGAGCAACTATGTCTTCGATTTGTTTTGACATACCTGGCCAGAACACGTTGTCACGGGCCAACTCCTTACATTTTATGATGCCCAAGTGCGATTCATGTATCAAGGTTAGCATTTCGTGTTGCAACTTAGAGGGTATTACTATTTGGTTATCTTTAAGTAGCACATTATCCACGTACGTTAAACTGTCTTTAAACGTGTAAAACGGTTTTGCTAATAGGTGTATTTGCCCTTTGTCAGTGGGCCAAGCTTGCTGTGTCAATTTAATGACTTCATGTAATGCCTCATCTATTTTAGTTTCAGTTTCAATTCTCTGAAGGATATGTGGCACCACATCGATCTGTGCGACAGCTAGGCTTGAGTCGAATAGATTATTCAGCTGGATGGTTATAGAGTGGGCTCGGGATAAGGCATCTGCAAAGTACATATCGGTACCTTTAATATACATTAATGTAACATTGTAGTTCTGCAAACGGAGTCTCATCCTTTGCATTCTAGCCGATAGCATATGTATCGGCTTGTCCATTATTGCTACCAGGGGCTTGTGGTCAGTTTGAATTGTTACTTGTTTGCCAAAAATGTATTGATGGAACTTCTTGCACCCGAAACATATCGCCAGGAGTTCTTTTTCGATGACTGCATAGCTTGATTGTGCTTGGTCTAATGATTTAGAAGCCATCGCCACTGGTTTATTATTTTGGAACAGTACAGCTCCCAGCCCAGACTGGGATGCATCTACCTGTAATGTTATTGGTTTTGTTACATCATAATATTGTAATACAGGTGCTGTGATTAACAATTTTTTTAACATCGAGAATGCCTCCATTTGCTCGTGTTGCCAATGCCAGGTGACGTTCTTACCTAATAATTGTCGTAAAGGTTTAGCTATTTCTGACATTTTCGGAATAAACTTTCCGACGTACCCTAGCATTCCTAGGAATCGTTGCACTCCGGCTTTATCGCTTGGTGCCGGCATCTCGACAATGGCCTGAATCCTTTCATTTGTAGGTTTTACCCCTAAGTGTGTGAGCGTATGCCCTACATATGTAACTTCTTTTTTGCATATTTTTGACTTGGCTGGGTTAAGTTTTAAATTTACGTCACAAGCCCTTTTGAATACGGCTTCTAACCATGTGTTGTGCTCCTCAATGGTGGAGCCGTATACTAATATGTCATCTGTGACTACGTTTACACCTGCTAACCCGTATACAATTTGGTTCATTTCTTGTACGAAAATGTCTCCCGCGGTTTTAATACCAAACGGTAAACGAGTGAATCGGTACCGGCCCCACAGCGTATTAAAAGTGCATAGTTTGCTACTACTTTTGTCTAATTCGATTTGCCAGTAGCCACTGTTGGCGTCTATAACTGAAAAGAATTTTGCATCTGATGTTTTAGCTATGACTTCTTCTATAGTTCTTGTTGGATATGGACTATTAAGAATTGCTTTATTTAATCTGGTGGGGTCCAAACATACGTGAATTTTATTAGGCTTTTTTACTACAGTTATAGAATTAACCCATGGGGTGGGCTCCGTTTCCTCAACTATTACTCCTAGCCTGACCATCTTTTTTAATTCATTTTTTACTTGATCGGCTATTGCATGAGGTATTCTCCTGGGTGGGTCTATACATGGTGTTACATTTTTATCAGTTTGAATGATTGCGTTGCTTTTGATTTTCCCTAATCCTTCGAAAATGTCATAATATTTGTTTACCAGCAACTGCGCACTTGGGTCGTCTGTCTGCACAGTGATTGGTGCCGCATCGGGAGGTGACATCGCCGCCGTTACTGTTGATACCGTGTTGACGCGTCGTATTAGGCCTAGGTCTGCGCATGCGTCGCTCCCTAGTATCGGGCAGCCTGTACTTGTAACCTGGTAGCGTAGTCGTCTGCCATTCGTGACGATGTTGGCTTCTCCCTCAGGATGAATTCTCTCCCCCGAGAACGTTATCAACATGCATCTTGTAGGGTGAAGGGGTACATTGCTTAGCTTGTCATATACCTCCTTTGGAATTATGTTGGCTTGGGACCCTGTGTCCAACTTGAATCTCACTTTCTCATTGTTGAGGAATATGGTAGCGTACCAAAGGGAGGTGCCGTCACTGTCATGTTGAGAGAGGCACCCAATGAATAAGTCATTATCCATGTCGTAGTTACTGTCCATGTCGGGTGGAGTCGGGTTGTTATCATCCACTTGGATGACATTGAGACTTGCGTAGTTTGGTCGCTTTGTTTTACACACTTTGGAGAAGTGTCCCAGCAAGTGACATTTCGAACATTGTTTACCTTTTGCCGGGCACTGTATGCGCGTATCCACACCTACCGCACTGTGTTTGTGTGCTCGCAGCCTTCGATTGACTGCGCCGACCTGTCCAGGGTGGCATTCGTTGTGTCGGCGGAGCGGCTGTCCATGGCCTCACGGTGACAGCGTCGACGTAGTCGATTTCTGCTGTCAGTGTCGCTTCTGACAGTAGTGTTGCCTTGTGTTCACTTAACCGACAGGTTTCTTTCTATACACTGTTTGAGTGTTAAGTTAGCCGTCTGTAGCCAACGGTCTCTCAGTTTATCCTCTTTGACGCCGCAAACTAATCGGTCGCACAACATGGAGTCAGTCAGTTCTCCATAGTTACAATTTGCTACACGATATTGCAGTTCGCGGATGTAGGCGTCCATTGATTCGGTTGATTGTTGTAGTGAGTTGAATTTATAGCGTATAACCGTGATATTTGTTTTTCCTTTACAGTACGTGCGGAATGCATCAACTAGAGGTTGTATCTTGTCGATGATGCTGGTATCACTCTTTAGTGTCCTGTAAACCTTTTGTACCTCGGCACCGGCTACGTGCAGAAATACTGCGCACTGTACCTTTTCAGTCTTTGCGTGAATCCCAGCAGCAGCAGCGTAAAACTCATATGAGTCGTGCCATAGTTCCCAATTTAGGGACATGTTGTCCTCCAGATTCAATGGTCCAGGAGGCTTTAATCCGGTGAGCACCATTCCGAGTTCTTTGTATCTGACACCATGTAATAAGTGTTACGACACAAAACGACTACACACGGCGAAGGCTAGTTCCAACTGGTTTATTCCTTCGTCATCTCCCTACGTCATCCATGACGTCACATGACGTCGGGGGGTATTCCCAATCGCCACGCGTATACATATATTACAGGTGCTTGCCCATTTTCATTTCTAAAATTTATCAAACAGAAACTTTAGAGTTCAGCTCAATGCTACCCTCTCTGATCCTTTTGATCAAGAGATGGGAGTACCTCAGGGTAGCATTCTATCTGTTAGCCTTTTTGGCATTAAAATTAACAATATAGTAACATCCATAAAGAGTACTGTATCCTGCAGTCTCTATGTAAATGACTTTTTAATGTTATAAGATAAAAATATGAACACTATAGAACAGCAGCTCCAATTAAACATAAATAGCCTTTCCTCATGGGCAATGGAAAACCGTTTTAGATTTTCCAAATCTTTTATGGACTTTGCACCATGACCCTAATTTAACGATTGGAAATGATCCCATCAAAGCCATCAAAGAGACCAAGTTTTTAGGAGTCATCTTTGACAACAAATTGTCTTTTATCCCTCATATAAGTATTTAAAGTCCAGATGCCTTAAGGTTCTGGACATTTTAAAAGTTCTAGCCCACACACAGTGGGCAGCAGACAGTACTGTCCTGCTCCAGTTATATAGAACACTATTAAGTTCAAAATCGGACTGTCGCTGTATTGTTTATGGTTCAGCCAGAAAATCATACATATCACAGTTAGACACTATACACCATCAAGGCCTTCGGCTGGCCCTGGGGCCTTTTAGAACCTCGCCCGTCCAGAACCCCTATGTCGAAGGCCGAGAACCCTCCCTTAATTGTAGAAGGCTCAAACTGTTTATGCAATTTGTGATAAAATTATAATGAAATATTTTAAATCCTGCATATAAGTACATTTGTATGCCACCATATGAATGCCTCTATGAAGCAAGGCCAACATACATAAAGCCATTAGGCCTCAGAATAAAGCCTCATTTGGAGGCCCTGGGACCAAATCTACATAATATAGCACCCTGACAATATTCAGATTTGTCTCCCTGTCAGCTGAGGAAACCAAACACTATCCTCCAGCTGGCCATGTCAAAGAAATCCAAAATGTACCAACTTTCATATCATGAAAGCGTTATCGATGTGGGAAGTGTCTTTAGTTCCTACCTAACCATTTGAAGGGTCAAAGACAGATGGGTCAAAGACAGACAACAGTCTCTGCAGCAGCAATCGTCCACGGATGTGAATTAGGTATGCGTATTCCACGTTAGAGTGCATTGAAACCTCAGCCTGTCATAAAGTCATCATTTTCACTGACTCTTTTTCCTGCCTTCAGGCTTTAAGCAATAGGAAACTGGACCACCCGATACTACTTAAAATACTCATTAAACTAAACTCGCTTTCAATATCAAAATTTGACATTCAGTCATGTGGGTATCCCAGGAAATGAGAGAGCAGATCAAGCGGCCACACAAACAACAAACTCCATAGAATTACCCCCTCCGTGAACGGACTGCCACAGAGTCGCCTGGAAGGGTGACACGACCAGGTTGTTTTAACAAGATGCCATATTGACCACTTGTGGCTAACACACATTTTTCTGCTCAAGGGGGACCCTCCCCCTGAATGTATTGGATGTCAGTCCCCACTGACATTAAAACACACTTTATTAAACTGTGTGCATTTCATGGCCCTGCACCAACAATTTTACACTGCAAACAGCATGCATGACCTTTTTACTAAAGTAAAACAAGAAAACATTTTACCCTTTTTGAGAGCAGCTGGTTTGTACCAGCTCATATAGCTTTTTAAACAAATTTCATCAGTGAATAATACTATCATCTAGAATTTTATTTAGCTTGACCAGAAACTATATAATTGTGAGTTTACAAAATTCATGAGTGTCCATTGACACAAAATTGATTGTATGCTTTTACATGTAAAAGTGATGGTTTGAACAAAAACAAACATTTCTCACAGTGAATATGGCCTATGCTGCTGACAAGTTGTAAAGCAACCACCAATCAATCAATCATCGCTACTATGGTATTGTATGGGCGATCGTTTGTGACCGAAATAAAGCGATCGATATAGGGGAGTGGTCGATCTGTGGAGGTGGTCGGTTAGAGAGGTTTTACTGTATACCATTCCCATCTCGGCGTGAATTGTCGGCGACAGTTCACTGACTGCGCTTCCTGGAATGCATCTTAACATCAGTACAGGATGCACGCCTATAACTTTGTGTAAGGCCACGCTGATCGATCAGGCATTAGTGAGACTGTAATATTTTGAATTGGAGAAACCACGCAAGAGCCGGATCTCACAACACCCGCACCGGAAGTGAACTGCTCCCGGAACTGGAAGTGCTTTTTACTCAAGTTAAAAGGAATCAGCGTTTCACCACATCAGTTTTCTCCTGTATGTTTCATCATGGAATATTTGTTGTAATTCAATGATGAGATAAGAATGGTGATTTGGGAAGCTTTTATAATCTGTAAAAAAAACACACATAATTTTGTATCTGTTTTGTTTGTTTTTTGGAGTTTTATGTCCTGGCAACATCTAAGGTCATATCAGGACGGGCCCAGCTGAGACAAGCCAGCGATTTGATGCGACACATTTTGATCGGGGACTGGGAATCCTCGTAAATCCGATTATCGAGACTCATCCCCCCACCGGTCTTATCTCATGCAAATCAACAATTTTGTTGAATTGAATCTATCTACATTACACGACGGTCTCTTGTTTTTCGAACCATCGATTACTGACTCAAGCATATTTAATCCTGCAGCACTGTATCTGTGACAGGGCTGCTAAGCAACCCAAGGGTCATGTCCACAGCACAATCAGTTTGTGGCTAGATGTCCAGAACATGCCCAGTCTGCAGCTAGACCTAAGCGCCATGTCTACAGCGTTATGCCCACAACACACCCAGTTTGGGGCTAGAGCTAAGCTTCATGCCTAAAACACACCCAGTTTGTGGCTAGAGCTCAGGGTCCATGTCCACAGCACATCCAGTTTGAGCTAGAGCTAAGCGTCATGCCTAAAGCACACCCAGTTTGTGGCTAGAGCTAAGCGTCATGCCTAAAGCACACCCAGTTTGTGGCTAGAGCTAAGCATCATGCCTAAAGCACATCTTCATGCCTAAAGCACACCCAGTTTATGGCTAGAGCTAAGCATCATGTCTAAAGCACAGCCAGTTTGTGGCTAGAGCTAAGCATCATGCCTAAAGCACACCCAGTTTGTGGCTAGAGCTAAGCATCATGTCTAAAGCACACCCAGTTTGTGGCTAGAGCTAAGCATCATGCCTAAAGCAAACCCAGTTTATGGCTAGAGCTAAGCATCATGCCGAAAGCACACCCAGTATGTGGCTAGAGCTAAGCATCATGCCTAAAGCACACCCAGTTTGTGGCTAGAGCTAAGCATCATGCCTAAAGCACACCCAGTTTGTGGCTAGAGCTAAGCGTCATGCCTAAAGAACACCCACTTTGTGGCTAGAACTAAGCATCATGCCTAAAGCAAACCCAGTTTGTGGCTAGAGCTAAGCATCATGCCAAAAGCACACCCAGTTTATGGCTAGAGCTAAGCATCATGCCTAAAGCACACCCAGTTTGTGGCTAGAGCTAAGCGTCATGCCTAAAGCACACCCAGTTTGTGGCTAGAGCTAAGCATCATGCCTAAAGCAAACCCAGTTTATGGCTAGAGCTAAGCATCATGCCTAAAGCACACCCAGTTTGTGGCTAGAGCTAAGCGTCATTCCCAAAGCACACCCAGTTTGTGGCTAGAGCTAAGCATCATGCCTAAGGCACACCCAGTTTGTGGCTAGAGCTAAGCATCATGCCTAAAGCAAACCCAGTTTGTGGCTAGAGCTACGCATCATGCCTAAAGCAAACCCAGTTTATGGCTAGAGCTAAGCATCATGCCTAAAGCAAACCCAGTTTATGGCTAGAGCTAAGCGTCATGCCTAAAGCAAACCCAGTTTGTGGCTAGAGCTAAGCGTCATTCCCAAAGCACACCCAGTTTGCGGGTAGAGCTACGCATCATGTCTACAGCAGACACAGTTTGTCGCAGGAGCTCAGGGTCATGTTCACAGCACACACTGTTTCTGGCTAGGATTAAGCACAGAAGCAGTATGCAGTATGCAGTGTGCCATTTAGTGTTTGGACGCTGCCCCAATGGCTGAAATGCACCGATTCAATTTAATGCACATGCGTCCATATGAAGAAAACACAGCTGCAGATCGAGGAAAGGCCAATTGTTCACGAGTGAAATTGTCCTGTTTAATCAACTAATGTACAAAAACAAACCAGCTTCCATGCATATTGAGATGTCCCGCGGCCGTGCAATCTAAGAGAAACACTCCACCCTCCCACTGTAAAGATGTGATTAAGAACCGACTATACACGTTGACGTCCCGTTGCTTAATGACTTTATTACGGTGCCTCCCAGTCTGTGCTGGTTGCCCATTTGCTGGTCATGGCCCGCTGGCTCCCGGCGTGTCGTGTCTTAGTACATACATAGCATCATCCTTTCAAATAATAAAAGAACAACATGAAAAGTAGCAAAATAAAACAATGCAATAAAATAGACATGGGTTATAGTTTTGTTGATGTCCAGGGCCCATATGCACCAATCAGGGTTAGGGCCTTAACCGCGGCTAAGGTATCCCCGCACGGCTACATGTGAAAATTTGCTATGCACCAATCGGAGTTAGCGCTAACCGCCGACCGTAGCCTCGGCTAAGCTACCCTGATTTCAAGTCAGGTTTAACTTCTAGCTGGGGCGGTTAGTGTGCGTTTGTGGGTCTCAATCTATTCAATGCGATCATATTTGACAGATTTACATACGGAATAAGTGAAATTTGGTCAAATTAACCGTAAATGCGAACCGATATTAACGCTGCTGCTGCAAAGGCGGCGATATTAATATTTTCGAATCGACGAATGTAAAGTAAACAAATCGCCGCTGCCGCAGCGACGTCGATATCCATACAGTCAAACGTCAAATAAACATGGCCGCCGCCGTCGCCGCCGAATCGGCGGCAATATATTAGGCCCAAATCTATTCAATGCTGTCTTATTTAACAGAATTACATACTGTACAAGTGATATTTTAGCAAATTAACCGCAAAAACGAACCAAAAATAAAGCCGCTGCCGTATTGGCGGCGTTATTCATATTGTCGACTCGAGGGAATTCCCAAATCAATAAATAAACTCACAGTCAGCTATCCGCCCCGGCTAAAACATTGGTGCATACCACTTTACCTTTTTCGCGGACCCCCCACTACCTGGTGCTAGCTGACCGGAGCTAGGGCCTAGCTCCAGTTAAGCCTAGCACAACTTGGTACATACGGCCCCTGTTTCAGTTTCCTGTCAATCTCTGGCTTTCATGGCACACACGCCTAGCCTTATCTCCGTTTCAATAAAAGTGTCCAGTATTAACATAATGGATAGCCTAGATACATTTGTCTTGGTTGTGTTTTGACATGGTAGATATGAACATGCATATGTCTTGGCCCAATTCACCTGTTCGGCTCTTACGTGCATTCTGCCTGTGCTTCTAGAACAGTTCTCAGCAACACGTGTGTGAATATTTTAGTGTCCGTTTTACACTATAACATATCTTAATACACAGGAAATTTTATAACATATGTTATACAATATGACTTAAATACTAACATACTAGTATAATTTACCATGGGAATGGCTACTGCTATCTCGTTTTCAGCCTTTCATGCTGATTACATAGTTTAAAATACAACAATTTGATTATCTTAATTGCCCTAAATTTCTCTAATGTAACTCGTTAGCGCAATTTGACTGCTTTTGCTGATAAGCCTGTTTGGGTTTGTCATCTTCTATTGATAACCGAGTCTACTCACAGGTTTTACTTCTCGGCCGTGTTGGGTTACACAGTTATTTCGTGCCTTTATCTCGCTTATCTGGTTGTTTGGGATGGTGGCCTGCTTGATCTGGGTCTGTCTGTTTGATTTAGATTGTTTCATGTTTGGCTGGGAATATATGTTTTCATTTTCTTTTCAGTGTGAGATTGTTTCGATTTCTTATTTCTTAGTTTCATGTATTTTCGTCAATTGTTTTAGTTATGACCCCCAAGGCCCATTTTCCTTTGTGTGTGATGTATCGAACGTGTTCTCCAATTTTTATTTGTTTGTCCTGTTTTGCTGCGTGTCGGTCATAGAATTTCTTTTGATTTTGTTGAATTTTCTCAATCAATTACCTTTCTTACCTCTGGTTTTAACTGTAATGTTAATGTTGGTAATTTTTACCACAATTTTTGTCTCATCAACAGCTGAGCGGGTGATGAATCATTTCTGAGAAAGGCATATTTCTCAAATTTAGCAAAAATAATAGTACATACATAACACCCACGTGCTGGTCCAAGTGACCTGTGGGACATTTACTGGATTAACCATCTGAACTCTGTCGTCTCCTTCCAGAACCCACCCCTTCCCCTTCCCTCCTCCTTCCCCTCCATCTCCCCCTCCTCCAACACTCCTCTCCCTACTCCCCTCCCTTCACCTCCCCTCCCCCTCCTCCAACCACTCCCCTCCCCCCTGTACCTCCCTCTCCTCACCTCCCCCTCCACCAGTCCCTCCCCCTCCCGCTCGTCCTCTCCCTCCCCTCCTCTCCTAATACCACTCCCCTCCCCCCTCTCCCACGCCTCCCCCCTCATCCTACCACTCCCCTCCCCCTCTACCTCCCTCTCCCTACCTCCCCCCAGTACCTCACGCTCGTCCTCTCCCTCCCCTCCCCTTTCCATCCCCTCTCTCCTCTCCATCACCCTTCCCCTCCCGTACCCGTCCCCCAACCCCCCAGCCGCCCTCTCTCCTCCCCCGCTCGCCCTATAGCCCCCGTCCCCTCCTCCGACCACTCCCCCTCCCCCTCTACCCTCCCTCTCCCCCACCTCTCCCCTCCTCCTCTCCTCTCGCCCTCCCCCTCTCCCTCCCCTTTCTCATCCCCTCTCCCCCCCCTCTTTTCCTCCCCTCCCCCCCTCCCTCACTTCCCCATCTCCCCTCCCCTCCCTCCACCCCTCACCATTGAGAGGGTCTTGCGTCCAACACTTGGCCTTTGCCATCGTCACAAAGCCGAGGTCAGGTAGGTAGGTGCTCATGGAGGCTATTTACAAATAGCTCTCGTCGCCAACATCCGGGAGAAACCAAAGCACGAGCAAAAATACACAAATGTTCAAAGATGAGATTACAATGTTGATTTAGGAAGTTTTCATAATCTCTAAAAACACACACACACCTACATTTTTGGGGTTTCTTTAACGATTAAAAAAACCCATTCCAATTTACCATTCCAATCTCATATTTATTTTTGGTTTGGGTACATTAGTTGATTAAGCAGGGGAAATTTCAGTTGCAGACGACTGGTCTTCCTCATTCCACTGCTCCTTGCCCTATCCTAGTAATGCTGAGCATCTGGCTAGGAAGCGACAAGTATCAATTTTTAAGTCATTGGTTTGACTCGACCAGGATTCGAACCCACGATCCCATGATCTATCAGCACGGGAGATGGATGCTCTAACTCATTTGGCCATCCCGTCTGAACATGTATTTTCTTTTCTGGATGCAAGAAAGATGTCGATTTATCCCTTAATATAGTATTCTAACAGACTGCTAAGTTCACAGTTAATAAATTACGCTACTCTCTTATTATATACTCATATCACCTGTTTTCCTTTTTTAATTAACTCTAATCTCAGGTGGTACGCAGCTGCATACCTACGTGTATGGAAGGGAGACCCCTCACATTTACCTAACAATATATGTGTGTTATATCTTTTGTGGTGATGACGTCACTGTGCCCGTTCCATGCCCTACTATTACAGATTCACAGAAGACAGTACCAGCAATGTGCATGTTGCTGACATCACAACTGCATACAACAACTTTGTTATTCTATTACTGTTCTGTCTGCGCATGTCAGGTGGGCGATGAGAAGAATGAACAGTAATTATCTGGGCCATGTACATCAAGAGGAAACAGAAGAATGAACACGGATTATATGGACCATGTATGATGAGGAGAAACAGACGAATGAACACTGATTATATGGACCATGTACGTTAAGGTTAAATAGAAGAATGAACACTGACTATATGGACCATATACATCAGGATGAAACAGAATAATGAACACTGCTTATATGGACCATGTACATCAAGGTTAAGGAGAAGAATGAACACAGATTATATGGATGAGGTTAAACAGAAGAATGAACATTGATTATATGGACCATGTATGTCAAGATGAAACAGAAGAATGGACACTGATTATATGGACTATGTATGATGAGGAGAAACAGAAGAATGAACACTGATTATGTGGACCATGTATGTCAAGACGAAACAGAAGAATGAACACTGACTAAGTGGACCACATATGTCAAGGTGAAACAAAAGAATGAACATTGATTACATGGACTATGTACGTCAAAATGAAACAGAAGAATGAACACTGATTATATGGAACATGTATATCAAGGTGAAACAGACAAATGAACACTTATTATATGGACCATGTACGTCAAGATGAAACAGAAGAACAAACACTGATTATCTGGAATATCTACGTCAAGATTAATCGGAATAATGAACCCTGATTATATGGACTATGTATGACGAGGAGAAACAGAAGAATGAACACTGATTATATGGACCATGTATAATGAGGAGAAACAGAAGAATGAACACTGATTATATGGATCATGTAGGTCAAGTTGAAACAGATGAATGAACAATGATTATATAGAACATGTACATCAAGGTTAAGCAGAATAATGAACACTGATTATATGGATTATGTATGATGAGGAGAAACAGAAGAATGAACACTGATTATATGGACCATGTATAATGAGGAGAAACAGAAGAATGAACACTGATTATATGGACCATGTACATCAAGTTGAAACAGAAGAATGAACACTGATTATATGGAACATGTACATCAAGGTTAACCAGAAGAATGAACACTGATTATATGGACCATGTAAGTCAAGTTGAAACAGAAGAATGAACACTGATTATATGGACCATTTATGTCAAGGTTAAACAGAAGAATGAACACTGATTATATGGACCATTTATGTCAAGGTTAAACAGAACAATGAACACTGATTATATGGACCATTTATGTCAAGGTTAAACAGAAGAATGAACACTGATTATATGGACCATTTATGTCAAGGTTAAACAGAAGAATGAACACTGATTATATGGACCATTTATGTCAAGGTTAAACAGAACAATGAACACTGATTATATGGACCATTTATGTCAAGGTTAAACAGAAGAATGAACACTGATTATATGGACCATTTATGTCAAGGTTAAACAGAAGAATGAACACTGATTATATGGACCATTTATGTCAAGGTTAAACAGAACAATGAACACTGATTATATGGACCATTTATGTCAAGGTTAAACAGAAGAATGAACACTGATTATATGGACCATTTATGTCAAGGTTAAACAGAAGAATGAACACTGATTATATGGACCATTTATGTCAAGGTTAAACAGAACAATGAACACTGATTATATGGACCATTTATGTCAAGGTTAAACAGAACAATGAACACTGATTATATGGACCATGTATGTCAAGGTTAAACAGAAGAATGAACACTGATTATATTGACCATTTATGTCAAGGGCTGTATCTGTCCCTGTATGACAGACTAAACAGAAGAATGAACACTGATTATATGGACCATGCATGTCAAGGTGAAACAGAAGAACAAACACTGATTATATGGACTATGTATGACGAGGAGAAACAGAAGAATGAACACTGATTATATGGACCATATATGATGAGGAGAAACAGAAGAATGAACACTAATTATCAGGTTGGAGAGCTTACCTCGTTTGAGCTACGGTGGTTAAAGTACCTAATTCGAGCCCCGGTTCAATTTCGAAGGTCGAATTTCATATAAGATTAATGTGAAGCTTCACAAATATGGTTGTACCCCCATGGTTGACTGGAGGTTCCTCTATTGTTTAGGATTCATGGCTATACCAACACAGTACTATCATGGGCAGTTCTGTCCTGTAGACATGTGTTGTAACTACTGAATTATTTCCTAATATTCACTGTTAATTTACTCGATCCGGTCCCAACTAAATGTCCTAGGAATATCCAGGAAATTAGATATAATTCTTGGCTTTCTCGTGATGTTTTCCAATATGAAAACCTCCTAAAACTCAGTGTTCCACTACCATATTTGTGAACCTGCACCTTAATTCTATATGAAATTCGACCTTGGAAATTGCACCAGGGCTCGAATGAGGTATTTAACCACCATAGCCCGATCGAGGTAAGCTCTCCAACCTGATTATATGGACCATTTACATCAAGATGAAACAGAAGAACAAACACTGATTATATGAACCATGTAGGTCAAGATGGAACAGAAGAACGAACACTGATTATATGGACCATGTATGTCAAGTTGAAGTGTGACTTAGTAAGATATCAGGTAATGGTTCTGAAGGCATGTATTCTGTAGCTATAAAGCTCAGAGTCGTGACCACATTAATTAGGTCAGTGTGTCACATCATCACATCAAGAGGTGTATATGGAGACCAGCTAGATAAGCATCGCTTTTCTGGGATCCTTTCTATCTGTAAGGAATTTGTATGCATTTATTGTATCACCTCAGTTTATTGTAAACATACCTTGCAGAGAGTTAAAATAAAAGAATTGAATTGAATTGAAACTGTGTCACTATTCAGCTATGGTATCCACCATGATGACATTATTTGGAACGCTTTCACTTCCAGCATCTCCAAAAGTTTGCGATTTAAAATAAAAGTTACCGCAGACTAACAATGAATAGATTATAAATAAACCAACCTGATTTAATTTAACCTTGGTAAACACCCACCAGACATTGGGCTATGCAATCTTCAAGCAGAGGAGATTGGCGCTCACGGTCTCCGTGCTTCCACTCACTGCTCTCACCTGGGTTTATTTACTGCATGTGCTGCGGTATCATCTTAATTAGATCGGCTATGTGGGTGATTAGAAACAACACTCTCTCTAGATACCTGCTCTCAGAGAGAACCAGATGGGGTGGCCAAATGAGTAGAGCGCCCGTCTCCTGTTTTGGGAGATCGGGCGATCGGAACCCATGAGTTCATGGGTTCGAATCCTGGTCGAGTCAAACCAATGACTTAAAGATTTATACTTGTCGCTTCCTAGCCTGGTGCTCAACATTATTAGGATAGGGCAAGGACTTGTTGGCTCAGTGTCAGGTTAATGTGACTAAGTGGGATATCAGGTCATGGTGCTGGTGGCCTGGTGTCCCAGTGCGGCAGCACTATAAAGTCACCATGAGTGTGCACTGTCACAAGTCGGTACCTGTCCTGATATGACCTTAGATGTTGCTAGGGCGTAAAACAACAACAAACAACAGCAGCTCTCACAGAGACTAACCTGAGAGTAACCCTACCTGAGAGTCCCGGCTGGGGTTACTGTCGCTGGTTACAGTCAGCTAACCAACTACTGCATCCCACCCTATTTCCGGTCTATTCGAGGCGTCGACTCCCCAGTTGTGTTTATGGCACGGTACACAGATCTTATTTTAATTTAACTTTGAAGTTCTACAGTCCGATGGTTTGACTTTCTGTCATTTTCTCTGATAAATATATTACGTTGATCGCTATAATCTACCATACTTTAGTTTGAAGTAAATTTGCTTTAAAATGACTGACTTAGAATATATTTGAAGTGCAAATATGTAAATTAATTTACACTTAGATCTAGCCACAAAACTCTGACTCCATTGGCTTCAGCAATAATAGGTTCTTGAATTGAATAAGTATGCCGTTATAATTCTATGGAGTACCAAATGGTTAATAAGTACAATTGTATCTAAATTGGATATGTAAACTAGATAAGTGTTTTGTTTTGCTTTTGAAAAATGTTGATGTTTTTTTTGTGACTATGCAGTTTTCATGATCATGCTTTCCAAAATAACAGAATTAGCCCCAAAGAAACCTTAACATTTAATGTCATACTAAGTAGAGAATGTATTATTTCAGTCTACGTTGCAATGGCAATATGGCCGATTGTTTAACTGATTGCTGGTGCTGTAATGCTGGGTCATTAGCAAGGGCCATATTCATGGTGAAAAGCTAAAGCCCCAGTCACACCTACCTGGATCAGGGGCCGGATGAGCCCCGGACCGTCATCCGGGGTGGTCCATGGCGATCCGGGGTGATATGTGGCTTGTCCGTGGCTCATCCTTGGCGACCCAGCCTGATTCGCCGTGATCTGGCGTGATCCGTGACTGGTCCGGGTTCCGCCTGGATGTTTTAAAATGTTTAAAACATCCGGGGCGGTCTGGGGCATTTTGCGATCCGGGCTCGATCCGGCATGATCCGGGGGTGGTCCGGGTAGTCCGGGGGTGGACCGGGGGTGAACCGGGGCCGGTCCGGGCTGTCCAGGGGTGGTCCGGGGTGGTCCGGGGCTGTTTCGCCCTGGATGAGCCACGTTTCAGCCACGGTTTAACCCGGACCACCCCCAGACTTTCCGGACTACCCCCGGCGTAGCCACGGATCACTCCTGGACTGCCCGGATAAGACCCGGATGCCCCGGATCACCACGGATCACCACGGATCAGCCACGGATCGCCACGGACTGCCCGGTTTACCCCGGATCACTTGTCTGGGACTAGTCTGTGGCTACACCGGGGAGTCCAGGGGTGGTCTGGGGTGGTCCGGGACGATCCGGCCTCTGGTCCGGGGGCGCGTCCGGGAATGTGTGACTGCGAGGCAAAATTCGACAAAAACAGTGATTTTATCCGGGGCGGTCCGGGACAGTACGGGCGATTGGTCTGGGGGTGGTCCGACTCAAAATCCGGGGCTAGTCTGGGTAGGTGTGACTGGGGCTTAAAGTTGCAGAGTCCGATGGTTTTGAATTTCCGTATTTTTTCTGAGATAAATATATTAGATCAATCGATACTATCTACTTTACATTAGTTCAAAGTTACTTTTTGTTTAAATGGTAAGATTTTGAGATATTTTGAGTGCAAACATGGAAAATTAGTTTTGGCAAGCTTGCCACAACTCTGACACCATAGATTTCTGCAGTAACAGGTTCTGTTAAATTGACTCGGTATGGACTTCTACGCAGAAATGAACGCTTAATAAGTGCATCAGTATCTAAGTTAGATATGTCAAATCAAATCTAGATAATTGGTTTGGTTTTGAAAATTTGATATTTCATCGGACTATGCAGCTTTAAGTGGTATATATTATGGCAGTCTAATCATATCTATGTCAAATGACAGTAAAACTCATATATATGATGTAATTTTGAAGTGGTTGGACTTGTTTTAACTGACAACAAAATGGATGAATCAGCAAAGAGTATCCAAAGTAAAGCTTGTTTCATTTAACAATGCCTCTAGACCACATTGATTTTCGTATCATCGGCTATTGGATGTCAAACATATGGTCATTCTGACAATTCCAGAGTTGTTGCATTTTCATGATAAAATCCACAAATGTATGCGAGCCATGAACAGACAGTTAGAGTCGCTGGTAGTGTGCATAGTACGACGCAGCAGTCGGGTTACAGGCGCGGTGGCCGAATGGCTCATGGACATCACTCTCACAGCAGAGAGCTAAATGGAGAGCGGCAGTCAAGTAATGAAAGCAGTCTTTGTCACATCGCGACCGACAGCATGATGATGATGATGATGGCCGAATCGGTAGAGCGTGGGTCTCCGCTGAGGAAGGTCGGAAATTCGGTTCCCGGTCGAGTCAAACCAACGACTTATAAAATTGATACTTGTCGCTTTCTAGCCTGGTGCTCGGCATTAATAGGATAGGGCAAGGACTGGTTCGCTCAGTGTCAGGATAACGTGATTGAGTGGGATATCAGGTCATGGTGCTGCCTCCTAGTCTCTCAATGGGGCAGCACTATAAAGTTACCATGGGTGCACACTGACACAAGTTAGTGCCCGTCGTGATATGACTTTAGATGTTGCCAGGACGAAAAACTCCCACAACCAACCAACCAACTGTTTTAATATCTGCGCACCTTCCAGTGCGTGCCCCTTTGACTGCCCATGGTCGTGTCGCGGAACCTGCTGCTGTCACTGTCACTGTCATGGTCACTTTCACTGTCATTGTCACTGTCACTACCACTGTCACTGTCACAATCACTGTCACTATGACTGTGACTGTCACTGTGTCACTGTGACTGTCACTTTCACTGTCACTATCGCTGTCACTGTCACTATAACTGTCACTGTCACTGTCATTATCACTGTCACGGTCACGGTCACGGTCACAGTCACTATCACTGTCACTCTCACTATCATTGTCACTATAACTGTCACTGTCACTGTCACTCTAACTGTCACGTCACTATCACTGTCACTGTCACTATCACTGTCACTGTCATTGTGCCACTGTCACTGTTCCCCTGAGGGCGGCCTCATTGCCATGACCTAGAAAATAAGCCGTGGCCGGTATTACGGCTTTTGGACTTTTCGGACATTATGAATCCCGCCACAGATACGCACACCACTAACTCCTCTGATATATCCTGTTTTGACTAAATCACCAGCTCTTAAAGGTGTGGTTATCTGCTTTACAATGTATTCTACACATAGATCTTTAAGAAGCCATATTTAAGAAAGATCAACAGCATTGCACTTATAATGGGCTGTTTGAGATCGAACCCAGGAGGTATGGACCGATAAGTCCGGCAGCATTCGACTCAGTACTCCATGGTTATCTCTGAAGTCCTGCAAACTCACAAATCACAACTAATGAATAGATTTGAAGAATCATAATATTCCCCACAATTATTTGTCATATATCATTACGTATCAAGATATGTAGTGATTGGTGATGTTGCCTCGGCATCATGGGTAATTCACACACGATAAGGGGCAAAGCGTGCCGCCACCTATGGTTCAGCGAGCCACACCTGCGCCATCTACATTGTACCCAGTGAACCCGCACAGACTTCCGGTCGCACCCTAACAACCTCCACATATTACGCTAGATGGCGACGCCGTCCCTGTTGGCTGCCCTGGCGTGAACCCTTTGAACTCTGACCTCACTTCCGGTAGCACTGCCACGGCCTCCAGCACTTCACATCCAGATCTCCAACCATTGACATCTCACACCTTCTTTTTCCCACCCACCCATCTATACACTCACCCGACCTCTCAGGCCGTAAGGTTGAGTGAATGGATCTCAGGATTCGAACCTCAAACCTGCCGATAAACTCACTAACTGACCTTAATGATGTTCTTACATAATTATTGACATTACATTCCTATACTTGTAGTTCCTTGTCGTGTTGTGAATTATTTAAGCCTGCCTTATGAACAGTGCATATACATACTTAATATTTCACACAACAAACTGAATTATTATGGAAACAATGTAATATTGCAGGGCCTGGGCAATGACAAAAGAAGTTGTTTACTGAATAAACCTATGTATTGCTACTTGGACTGGCCCTCAACATTGTTTGTGATGCTCAGCAACACGGGTAATTTGGCATTCGATCGCCACCATAGCCTCATAGCATTAAGATAATACTTATGCTGCCACCTATCAAGTAACGTCAAACCTACATTATGACTTCTCCGGCAGCGCCACCTATATATTCGTACTTTAATACGAAATACTTCGAAATGCTAACTCTATCTTACTGACCTGCCATCTGCAGTCGCCCGCTCGAACTACTGGCCCCAGCGCCTATATAAGGACTGACTTAGCAGCGGTGAGCTCACTTCGACACGGCCACAGGAGGACACTAGCTGCCTTTGAACTGCCATCCCACCCACCCCTGCTAAGATTATCTAGGGCTAAGGGTTAAAGCTTATTGACCTCATTGTGCCTAACTCATTGGCATATTTCACTGTGCTTATCCTGTTGAAACTTAATATGTGCTTACTAAAATTGACATGTGCTTACTACTGATTCGTTATTGAAAAAGAAATAAATCCAACTTTAAACTCATATGCGGTGTCGGTGTCAAATTACTAGGATATGGTAAGACGCAATGGACTAGGGAAGATCAAATGTCTGCGATTGGAATTTCCCCTCCTTAATCAACGGATTTAATAAAGCAAAAAGTTGTTTAATCTTTCAATTTAAAAGACAACAAAGAAAAGAAAACACAAAAACTAAAACTGGTCACGGTTGCGTGACTTCTACCCGAGCACCATAGGTACGAGAACACTACTACTAAACTCTGAAAGTAATGGACTATGTAAAAGATAACACTACTACTAAACTCTGAAAGTAATGGACAATGTAAAAGAAAGAATTAATCAAACTGACAAACATATCCCATGTGCTGTGTTCACGTTGTTTAATTAGTGTCAGTCTTTCAGGTGTACCTTCTCATCGAGCAGACAACACTCAACTTACAAATTAGATTTGTGCCAGATAAGTGAATGCACCAACATTATATGTATATATATATGTGTATCAAATTACGTATGTTGCGAGGCAACATCGTTAATTTGCGCGCGAGGCTAACGTGACCCCTTCGGTGACCTCCCATATGACCTAATTATACACTGAGAAGTCACTTCGCCACGAGGCACCAACCAAGCAAGTCAGATTTTAGGATCGCATGCTCATAGAAGGTTCGAGAAGATGCCACCGAGGAAGCGTCTGGGGAGGCCGCCACTCCGGCCGCAGTTGACACGGGCTTCTTTGAGGAGGGCGGCACGGGTGTTGGCACCACATGCGTTCAGACATAATGTGGCGGTGGCTGAAAGTGTAACAGCAGGTGTTACGAGTCCGTCACAACCGCCGGTAAAAATTCCGTCGGAGCTGAGAGTGCTGCTTGAACTGCAGAGGGAGGCGCTGCAAGTTGCGAAAGACCTGGCAGTGAGAGTAGGTGCGTTGGAGAAGGTAGCGGCACCATTCAAGTCGGTGTTTCAAGAGGCGCAAACCACGGGTGAAAGGCGAGTGTCGGGGGAGGCGTCAGAAGGACACGCCCCCATTGCGGCGGTGCAGGTGGTCTATGACCCAGATACAAGGTTGGTGCGTGGAGAGGGGCGGCAACAAGAGCAACCGGCGCAAGAGGTCGAACAGGCGTCACGGTTCTATTTAGCTGAAATGGTGGGCGCTCCTGAGAGGCGGGCGCAAGAAACAAGTGTTGTTCAGCCGGTCGAGACGAGAGCGCATAATGCGGCAACGGCCATTGCGGAGTTGCTTATGGACACGGCAACCACTTTCAAGAAGCCGAAAGGTACAGTCATACTTCCTCATTTGTACGTTACTCGGGGTGAGACGTTCAAAGCAATAGGAATGGGAGAGGCCACGTGGCCCGAGTATTTCGAGGCGTTAAGGAACGTTGCTTCCCTGCCAAATATGCCGGTTGGTTGGTTTAAGAATATTAATGACCATGAGAAAGACTTGATACATATGGCTACCTTGTGGGAGTGGCCGACTTGTCGGCATTGGTCCGAGAAAATCTTCAAATTGATTGCGGACGGGCGCATTCCCAGAGGGTGGGATAATCAAGAAGCCATTAAAGAAGTGCAGAGGGAAGTATGCTCGGCAGCGAGTCGAGTGTTGCAGTCGGTACAGTATCAGTTCCCGGTTTATGCAACACCACAGTTTACGCCACGCCCAGTAGTTCAAGCGGCAGCGCCGGCTGTTGTGCAGGCGGGTCAACCCGTTAACTTCAGGAACGAGTATAACAAAGACGCAGATGGGCGGCCGTGCAACAACTGGAATTGGGGCAAGGATTGTGGCTTTGGCGCGACTCACGGAGTCATGCCGGCAAAGTTTATACATAACTGCGCGTGGTGTGCTTATAGGCTGAAAAAACTCTACGTTCATAGGGAACAGGATTGTTTGAAAAGGAGGGCCTTCCATGACAAGAAGGCAGCCAACGAGAAGGCCGCTTCGGCTGGTGCTGTTGTAAGTTCAGACTTGACATTTTGTTCCTTGCCTATTGTGACAGGTCACCTTTCAGTACCTCAAACGGTGTCGAGACACGCCCCTTTTCTAGAAACGCCCACTGGCACTGGCATGTCGACGCGGCAGCGGCGGTCCGGTGCACCGTTCGCAGTAAGGGAGTGTGAGGCACCACAGGGTGGTTTTGCGCACGTCCCAGTTAGTAATACTACCGTAAAGTGTGAGAATTCCGTTAAGCGTGTTTCGCAGTTAGATAGTACTGTGCTTGTTTCTCCCGAAAACGTAATTATTTCTGACTTGTCTGGTCCTAGTGTAGCTGTATTAAATAATGTACAACCTATTTCTGAAAGCCTTATTGGTGCGGCGAAAGGCATTGCTTCACAGCGTACCATGTCTGACAGTGTTAACATTCCATTCGGTATTGCTGTACATGCGCATAATATACTCGGCATTGATTCGATAGACGATACTATGCAGTCCAGCACTGCGTGCAGTCAGCTCGGTTCACTGGGTCAGCAAGCGACAACAGCTGGTCAACATAAAAGCATTACGCATGATATGGTTTATACTGAGTTGTTGCCTGTCGAAATAGAATTCGATTGTTTCGATACTAGCTCTAATGTAACTACTCTATTTACAGATTTTCGTCAACCAAGCCAGTTTGTGCCGCCGTCTCCTCTGCAATATGCTCCTACTCTTAATTCGTTTTGGCCAAAGGTAGCTTCGGCACTCTGTGTTAATAATGCTCAGTTTGTGAAACTGTATCAAGCGGTAAGGGAGTCAAATTTGCCGAATTATCTTAACTGTAAGTTGTCGCTGGTGTCCGGTTTGAGGATGTCGGCATGGAGGGCAGCCTTGTGTGACTATCCGGACAGCCAGATTCTCGATTATCTCGAGTTTGGTTGGCCGCTAGATTACACGTCGAAATTTATTCCAACCCCGACGCTCATCAATCACACGAAAAACTCAGCGGTAGACCCGCATATCAGACGCTTTATTATCACAGAATGTGAGGCTAAAGCTATGATAGGTCCCTTTACACAACCACCGTTTTTTCCTTGGTCGCAAGTGAGTCCGCTAATGACGCGGCCAAAAAAGAATACAGAGGTGAGAAGGGTCATAATTGACTTAAGTTTTCCACTGGGAAGAAGTGTAGATGCGGGTATAGCTAAGGGTTATTATCAAGGCATTCCATTTAGTTTCTCATTACCATCAGTTACGACGCTAACTGATCAGCTGGTTAAAGTGGGAATTCATGCATGGCTTTGGTCGGCAGATTTAGCAAGAGCATACAGGCAGCTAAGAGTCTGTCCTCTGTCGACGCCTTTGCTCGGCATTATGGTAGATGGGGGCTACTATATAGACTTAGCACCGCCGTTCGGTTGTCGAGTGTCGGCATTGGTGTGTGCGCGTACGACACGTGCAGTTGTTTGGCTATTAAGAAGGAGTGGGTTTTATTCACTGTGCTACCTCGACGATTTTGTCGGGGTAGAGCCAACTAAAGAAAGAGCACTGGAAGCTTACGACAAGTTTTTACAATTAATGCGGGAGTTGGGTCTAGATTTGGCGGAGGAGAAGTGCTCGCCGCCGGTAAGATGTCTTACTTGGTTAGGTTTTGTTATTAATGCTGAAACAATGACGGTGACGTTGCCTCAAGAAAAGCTAGACGAGGTTTTGCTTCAGTGTTCCGAGTGGAAGACGAAGAAAGTTGCCTCACGCAAGCAGCTGCAGAGTTTAGCGGGAAAACTGCAACATGTTGCGAAATGCGTGAGGCCTGCCACAAGGTTCATGAATAGGGTACTAGCTGCGCTCAGGCAGGCTCCAATGGTAGGATTGCATCCGTTCTCACCTCTGCTATTGAAAGATTTGGACTGGTTTCAAAAATTTGCCTCTTCCTGCAATAATGTAATTCTACTTCCTGCAGCGCCTCCTCCGCCCTGGGAGATCGAGTGTGATTCGACACTGCTGGGGGGGGGGCATTCTCGGCAGTAGCATACTACTCGGTTAAATATCCCAGGGCGGTTTGCGATGAACTCAAAGCAATAACCCAGCTGGAGGCATTTAATTTGGTATTGGCTCTGTCTGCCTTGTTGCCTAAAGACCCACAGAATTATACCATAGTGGTCAATACTGATAACAAAGCTTCCCAGCAAGTGCTGTCGTCGGGGTCGGGCAGGGATCCGTTTCTATGTGCATGTGCCAGGCAGATCTGGCTCATAGCGGCACAACAGCAATGCGAGTTGGTAATTAATCACAAGCCAGGAGCGGAGTTAGTATTTGCCGATGCCCTGAGCAGGGCGTCTACTAGCGATGCTGCAAATGACGCACTTCAGAAGCAGTTACTCCTACGTAATCTCACTCAGATAGTAGTCAATCCGTCATTAGACTGCCTAAGTTTTGAGATTTAATGTCGTAGCCTGAAGATAGCATTTATTTTTTGCTTCTATCTTACAGGCTACTCCATAATGCAGCACCTGCAACTGCTTGGCACGTTCAGCAGGTCGCTGGCGGAGGGCACGTGGGCGAACAAACGCGGTCACCTAGCTCTGTATCTCAGGTTCTGCCGGGAGCACGATATTGATCCATTACGCCCGTCACTCTACGACGTGATGTCATTGTTGATTCATTTGGGATCTAAGTTAAGAGCCCCAGGCTCAATCTTTAATTATTTTAGCACTATCAAGACCTGGCTCTCATCAGTGGGAGGTCCGGTCCATTTCTTTGACTCGGTACAGGTGCGAATACTGAAGAGAGGCATTAAAAGGAATTCACAACATGTAATTAAGAGGGCAGCTCCCTTGTCCCCATCAGATTTGGCACGAGTGGTTAGGTTTCTGATAGACTATGGTCAGGAAACGTCAGTATTCGCAGCTGTCTTGCTAATTGGCTACGCAACACTATTAAGACAGAGCAATCTAGTGTCATTGACACCTAATAGAATAGGGTCACACACCCTTATGTTTCATGATGTAATTACATTCCCTGAAAGGTTGTTGCTTAGCGTTAGATCTACCAAGACACGATTTAACACTCAACCGCCACTGTTGTTCTCATTGCCAGCCGTCACTGGTTCAGACTGCTGTCCAGTAGTAGTATGGAATAACTATGCAGCGAAGTTACGTCCGTCTCGTGACTCTCCTGCATTTCTGCTACCGACGGGCGATTTCTTAACCGCCAAAGTACTAACACAACTTTTGAATATAGTGTCTTCTGCTGTACTTACACGCGCCCCAACTCTAACGCTCCATAGTCTTAGGCGTGGGGCAGCGCAGGCATGTATGGCCGCTCGTGTTCCTTTGTCAGATATAAAGGAAGCGGGTTCATGGTCAAGTGATGCCATGAAGGTTTATTTTAAAGACACTCCAATCACTCGGGCTCCATCAGCACTTATCAAAATGTTGGGTTAAGTGCTGATGTCCCCATGTGATTTGCGATTGAATCTTGCGACTCATGTCTTATGCCCCGATCATCCTCCATCCGCTACAGCACGAATGACCTGACCACTACATCTCTGGTCTACTCATCACACATCAAGGTACAATACTCTAACACAACCACGACACCACAATTCATGACAAATAAGTAAAGCCCCTCTTCTCCGAAGCTTCACTTTGTGCCTGGCACCAGATTTGAGCCAGCCTCATTCGCCTATGTGGCATCTACATTTCTCTGTTGTTGAATGATGATGGTTTATCTTTTGTTATGATGATGATTAAGATAACCTGAAATTGAACCTAAGTGATTATCATGAAATAAATAACTTTAAGTAACTCCTCGTTGTCTTTGTGTCGCGACGCCAGCACCAAAAAATCTCCACGATATGTTTGGACGCCAACAACGTTACTTTCTGCGCTCGCGAGCGGGCACTAACCATGACATACACACCCTTCCACTCGTGGGCACCTCCCCATATGAAACCTAATTATACACTGAGAAGAGTCACTGCTAGTATGGAACGGCGCACGAGGCAACCAACCAAGCAAGTTCAGATCTTTTCGCCACCCACCCCAACCCTTTATTTCATAATTAGTCTGTATGTCACTCAGTTAGTAGGGGTTAAGGTTGCTGAATTATCCCCATGTGATTTTGTTGAATTTTGACTTATGTTTATCCTGATCTCGCTCCACAAGATGACCCACCAATCAGACAACTCTAACACCGGAATTCGATGGACATTAAGGAACCACTCTTCCGAGACATGTGCCTGGCACCATATTTCTGAGCCAGCCTCATTCGCCTATGTGGCATCTACTTTTCTCTGTTGTTGAATGATGATGATTTATCTTTTGTTATGATGATGATTAAGATAACCTGAAGATGAACCTAAGTGATTATCATGGAATAAATAAGTTGAAGTAACTCTT